>KK121132.1:644307-660565 GCA_000611955.2 Stegodyphus mimosarum | reverse complement strand
AAGAAAATATAAAAAAAAAAAAAAAAAAAAAAAAAAAAAAAAAAAGAATAAAGGTTTATCTATGTCAAAATTATGTAATGTGTATGGCATTGGAAAGTCAACTGTTTATATAAGAAAACAGAAAAAGGAACATTTTTAAATTTTATGGATTTCAACACCCCCCTTGCAATGAATAACAGAAAAATTATTCATTATGCTAAAAGTGACACCCAAGACAAAGTGATGACTGAATAGGTCAAACAGCATCGTAGCGAGGGCATGCCATTGATGGGTCCAATGCTAATGGCTCAAGTCAAAATATTTCATGAAGAAATGAACTTCAAAAAAAAAATGAGTGCACATATTCAACATGATGGTTAAAGAAATTAAAAAATCACCATGGTTTAAGACAAAAATTTCAGGTGAAAAAGCTTCATCTGATACTGAAGCTGCTAACCTATTTGCATTGACTTCATAATAGTGAAAATTTATCTCCAGATCAAATTTATAATGCTCATAAAACTAGTCTTTTTTGGCAATAGGTACCACCAACCTCTACACAAAAGGCTCCAAGTGGTGTCAAAGATTCCAAAGCAAGACTAACAATTTTAGTATGCATAAATGCTGGAGGAATGCACAAGTGTAAACTTTTTGTAATCAGAAAAATACATGACCTTGAGCATTTAAGGGGGATAATGATTTTCCTCATTATATATCATGCAAACAAAACAGCATGGATGACACAAGTATTAATGAATGATTAGTTTGAAAATAATTTCATACCCGAGGCTCAGCAACATTTGAATATGGTTGGTTTACCTGATGATGCAAAAATTGTTTTCATTTCAGATAACTGTTTGGCTTAAAGTTTTAGCAAAAGATAATGCATCCATATTATTCTTTCCTCCAAATTTTACATCCACCATTTAGCCTATGGATATCGGAATAATATGCATGCTGAGATGCAAATATAAAGTAGTATTCTTAAAATCCATGTTAAATTTCTTGAATATGGCAAGACTATTCAAGAATTCTAAGATGGATTCAAGAATTTGAAATATTTTAGCATAAAATCTACTGTATGGAGCATCGCAGAATCAAGGGAGGATGTTTCAACAGATACTTTAAAAAATGCTTGTCATAATTATGGCCAGCTACCATATTTCATGGTGAGGATGATTAAGATGATAGTTGTAAATCTGAAGGTTTTCGGATATCAAAAACCAAAGGTGAAATTTTCAAATTAATGGATTTTGCAAAGAAATGTGAAGAAGCAATAATAAATGAAGATGACATAACATAAGTTTTTCATTGCGATGGCAATGCCCCAATCATCAATCAATTAATGGATAGCAAAATCTGTAGTACGGTTCTAGATCCAGAAAATACCACTATCGATCATGAAGAAAATTAGAGATAGATTATTAAAAATGAAAAAATTTTGACTAGCAAGTTAGTTGCAATTTTAGACACAGCAATTACAGGACTTGAACAATGGAACTTTGTAAATGAACAAGAAATTACAGAGAAAGGGTAAAAATATATTTATGGGTGTCCCTTGGTGAAAACTGGCAACTTTTGGCAGTACATGGACATCGAGTTTGTGCAATTCTTTGACTTGTTATTTTGGCTTTGTGTAGTGCAAAATATTGCTACTTTGTTACTTTGCCGCAAAAATCGCTGCTACACAAACCCAAAATAACAAGTCAAAGAAATGCACAAACTCGGTATCCATGTACACATCGACATACTTATTGTGCACTCCCTTGACTTTACCAATGTACACTTTGATCTATTTTCACTTAAAAAGTCAAAGAAGCAGCCAATTCCACACTAGAGGTAAACAAAAAATATGTAACCTCAGTAAACTACATTTTAAATCAAACAATGAAATAACTATAGTACATCCTAAACCCTCTGAAATCCTATTCGAAGAAGCACGTTAGTGCTAAAATTACACATTAAATACAATTAAAACTTAGAATCCTAAGTAAAGATTCACATGAAAATACAACTCAAATAATGCTTAGAAAATTGTAATTTATGTGCAAAATTGGGAAAAGCTGAAGTTGCAATAAAAACAAAGTATACAATAGAAAATGGTAATATCTCAGCGAGAGTTGCATAGTTGTCTCGTCAGGGGAAAAGAACTGTGTCCCTTTCGCTGAAATATTACTTCCACGCGTTTCAACTGACGACTAATTGAGACAATACCGCGTCAATTAATTGACAAACTCTTAATATCTATTACATCTTCCTATATTAATCTAAATCGTCTCAATTAGACGCCCCTTTTCCCTACGCGTGGAAGAAAAGTATTACAAAACAAAACAAAACAAGAATTAATTAGAATTAAAGAATAAAAAGAGGCATCTAGGTAACGAATAATTTTAAAAACGCCTCAAGACCTCAAAAATTTACAGTAAACTAAATTAAATTTATAAATAGTATTAGAGAGGATGAAACCCTCAATAAACTACATTTTAAATCAAACAATGAAATAACACAAAAAAGGAAATTCATCTTAGAACTACACAAAGGAAATATCCACTTACCTAATTTAGAAATTTCCATGTCTTCAGTCAAACAAAATTCCTTAACAGCATCCAAAATCTTCCTAAAATTATCTCAACTGGAATATGTATACTGGCATCACCACATAAATTCACAAAAACAAGAGTAAAAAATATCCTCTGATGTTCTACGATATGCATTTCCTTCCTACAAACAGGATACTAACAATGTCTGCTAAGTAAACCTTCATTTACACAGTCAATTAATGCTTTCCCCCCTTTCGTTTCATATCATACAGAAATTCAAATTAATCTTACCACATTCAGCCATTTTACCATGTAAACCACAAAATCACCAACGTACTTCCTAATCAACACACAAGTCCTTACAAATCTTTTCCATCATTTAAATTCACCGCAATCACACAACCAATTACATCATAATAGAGTTTCCATAACATTCAACTACTCAGGTTACCATAAATGAAACAACTTGGAGATAAATGAAACAACAACTTAGTGATAATCCAAGGGGAACCTTTAAATATACTATAACCAAAGAAAGTATTAGCACAAAAAACAAAACAACTTACACTGAAAGAAATGTTTAATAAAGTAAACAAACATATATTGTTTTTTTTTTCATAAATTTTGATATGCTTTAGATCATAAATACTTCATTATTTCATAAATCATGATTTCACATTTTTTATTTTACAATTTCTACATTCAATCTCACTAGATTTTAACTGATGACCTAATATCCGGAAAAAATCGCAAATCTAGAATCGGGGAAGTCCCGACGAGTCCAGTCTGACGAGTATTTGTACTGGAGATCAGCTCTTAAATGTGATCGAAGATGGGGCGTTTTCACCAGAGGTTGCTTCTTGTTAAGGACCTATTCCTCAATAAGAAGGATCTTATTGAGGATTTTATCCCGTGAAAGCATCCATCTCAAATAAAAAACCTTAAATGAAAATAACCCCTACATCTATGTTTGTAGCATAAGGGCAGGATTTGGAGAAAGAAAATTCTGACATTGTTACATACTATTTAATAACAATAATGCTTTAAAAGCTATGTTTTGTTTTTCACTGTAACTTTCAATGAAGGGACAAAATAATCATCGAACCAAGTTTCAAACAATGCTTTAGTAACCCAAGCTTTCCCACTAAAAGATGAAAACAGAGGTAATGAATTTTTAGCACATCCCATTAAAGCACAATGGTTTTGAGTGTGATACACAATTATGCATTTCAATTTGATATGATCAGATGAATTTCCTTTTCAATTTGATCCCTTACAGCATGAGGGAGATTGCTCTTTTTTCTGACAAATAAGTTCTAGAAAACTGCTTCCTCCAGTATGACTCAGTTTCATTCATGGTAAATTTTTTTTCATTAAGGCAGCCTTCTTCTTCAATAATCTTCTTTGGCAATTTTAATGCTGCTACTTTATCTGCACTTGCGCTTTCACCCACAATGCAAACATTCTGAATTCCTGCGCATTTTTTAAAACAAAAGAAACATCCACAGCTTGCTTGAAGATTTTCATCATTTTTGTTTCAGACTGTTTTTCCTGAAGTGTATAAAAAAAAAACTTGATTTTTTTGCTTGAATTTTTAGTTGACATATGGGAATTCTTTTTTGGTTGCAGTTCTCAATCCAAAGTGAAAGTAGTCTTTCCATATTTAACATCAAAGGACTTTTTGACTTTCAAATTTTGTGGAAGCAAAAAAGTTTGTAGCCCATTTCATACTCCTTATATATTTTTCCCAATCTTTCAGACTAAAGACTCATTTATTTTTTATCTCTTGAAATCTTTGCACATGATGCACCATCCTAATGAATTTTAATAATTTCTAACCTTCCTTGTAAATTAAATAATTTATGATAGTTTGGTTTATAGCAACTACTGTCAGATTTTCATTTCTCAGTAACTTTAAGTGGGTTTAGGAATGAATTATGAATAAAAATTAAAAAATGATAATTCAGGTGACACGAATCAGATGGTGAGAGAGACAAATGATGATGCTATATGGCTCTCACAGCAAGTGAGAGTAAGTTCACTCTGTGAGTCTTGCACATCTGTCGAATGCTCATGAGCAAACAGAACTCGTCATTTCGACAATATATATTTTAGCAAAAACATTTAAAACTGTATTATTTTGCTGGTAAATCTTTCCAAACCGTATAATACACTCAGTACTGCTTGAGTGAATCAGAGTGAAATTTATTACTCAAATTACTAACTGTACTATAGCGGGGTCAGTACTGAGTAAAATTGCACTATTCCTGTATTATGGATTAATATATTCTCATAAGACAATTCTATTTTTTAAACATTATTAATAACAAAAATAGAGTTAAAATTTTTTATGATAACTAATTTAAACGTAATTCTAAGCTGCTAAAATCTAACACATAATGATATATATCAAGTATAAATGTAAAATAAATTACATGAAACTACTTTTGTGCATAAAAACAGTTTTGAATTAAAATCATTAATAGCATTTTCAACTATATTAATTATATTTCTGAACCAGAACCGAGAAGAAAAGTATGACTATATATGAAATATATCCAAACAAATATATATAGATTATAATAATAGTCAGTCATAAAAAAGACATTAACAACATTTTCAATTATGTTAATTATATTTTTAAATTTAAATACAGCAAATGACTTTTAAATGATGATTTAAGCTATTTTATTACCTTTTCATTGGAGATCTTTTTCCAGTAAACAAAAATTTTATTACAAATAAAAACAATTTCAAATTTTCAGTTACTCAGAGCCCAAGGTGGGTATAAAGATATCAACATCATCTTATTATAACTGAGTTATCAGATGTTAACAAACCAGTTGACTATTTCATCTAAATTTCAAGACAGTATGAGGCATTTTATACTTTTATAGAAAAAATTAAGCCATACCAAGACAATAATTACATTTCACATTGAAAAGAATAAAAATTATACAGCTGTTCTACAAATATACATGAAAACACTATACAAAAAGGGGATATATCTTCATTAAGACTTTTAAACTCAGCATTTATTTAGGAGGGGGAAAAATTTGACAAGCTTACCTTCCACTTATTATACAGTCTCCTGTCTGAAAACGCAGAGCAGAATTTATAGCTTCAAATCGACTGCTTTCTAAAAATTTCATGCCTATCTGTTATTAAGATTCTCTTCCAATGTTAAAATTATGAAGGAAAGTCTCATGAAAAGTACGTGTTAAATTTTAATATGATTCGAAGGGCAACAAATTACACTGACAAACTACTAGAGTTCTTCAAAAAGCTTCTCGGATGTGTCTGTATCACTCTGTTTCTTCTCAGATTTCTGAATGAACGAATACTTTTTATTATCTTGTGATATAGCTCGTTACTGGGATATAAAGCCAGAATGTTACGCATTGGGCAGCAGAAAACAGAAACAGGAAATCCAGGTATTACGGCAATAGCGAATTCCAAAAATTTAGTTCAACTCAAATCGCAACTTAAAATACTTATTCAAAATACAAAGCAGAACAAGTATATAACAATAAGTATGGAAATAATTTCTTGAAAGCTTAAAAATTCGGAGATCGTGTCACCTTGTTGACCAAAAGTGTTTACAAACTATTTGACATTAGATGTCAGACTGGCTGTTGCCAAATATCGCATGGAAACGATTCTATGTTTTTTTCGCATAGCAACAACGGTGTTTATTAAATTGCTCCCAATTTTCAGTTTTCAATCAAATAAACAGTAAAATAGGTAAATATTATTAGTAATATAGGCGGAAAATAGTGTTTAAATAAACTTTAAATTTTTTATGTGTAATATTATCTTTGACTGTGACTATTAAGTTTTATTTATTTTGCAATACGAAATTTGTAAGTATCAATCGTTCACAACTCTTATTATTGATAATTTGCCAATTAAACAAACATCAATAAGCTTAAACTGAAGTTTTTAAATTATAGTTTTATTACGTTTTATTATGTTTTAAAAAATATGTAATATTGTAATTTTATGACTTCCATTTAATATCTGAACGGAAAGAAAAATTAAATTTGTTTCTGAGCTGTATTCTAAATTCTGGTTAAATACAAATTAATCAGAAATATTTAAAGAGTTAAAAAATAAATGCATGGAATTTATGATTTGTATTGTCATTAATAATTTGTATTGTCATAAATAAATATAATTTAATAGAGTGATGCATCCTTGACCCACATTCAGCTTATTATGGTTTTGGATTTAGTAAATAAATGTAATTTATGCTTATTGATCTGTTTATTAATGAAGTGTATAACAAAGCTGTTATCTGTCTCCATATGAGTTCCTTTTTAGAAACGTTTCTTGGATCGTTTTTGCATTATATTACATGAAGAAAATGGAAAAACATGAGGTAGCTTTTTCTATTAGCAGCAAGTGAACCTTGATTGTCATATATGAATTAATGCAGGAAAGATATTTCCTGTGATGTTCAATTCCCACATGACTATTAAATTTTACTTTAATTGTATGAGGTAAATATTTGTTGTATTAATCCATTCATTAAATAAGTTACTTTGATTCATCACAGAGGTCCAATATTTACTTAACAATTAATGCAAAATTATGCTGTGATTTTTCGTGATATTTGCTGTTTGAAAGTAGTAGGCTAACTTAATGGAAGGTTAGGTACATACCTTATTTATATACATAATTATGCAATCTTTTCTTGTACTCGCTTAGTGAAAGAAGAAAAAATTGTTTCCTAAAAAGTTTTTTTTTATTATTTAATTTTAGATTATTTATTACACTATTAAAATAAGTTAAAACTGTGATGTATCAACATAAGAATAATACTGTGGCTTTATTAATTCATAAATTAGATTTAAATATATTAAATGCGGATTGTACATACAGTGTCTCACAAAAGTGATGGGACACTTGTGCTTTACAAAAGGAAACTGCAATAAAATAAATTTAAAAAAATGTAAAAATTTTTTGTGGGTGTGTTTCATACTTAAATTTAGTAACAATTATTACATAAAATACATTTTATCAAAATATTAAAATATTAATTTAATAAAAATATAATTGTTTAGAACGGAGCGAAAAATGGCTCACATAAGTGATGGGACACCATTAGACTATGCAACAAAAATCGTCTGAAGTAAGCAATAAAAATATTTTTGGGCGGTTTTTATTTTTACTCAAAAGCAATTAGCAATAATTTATAAAATCATCTGCATTATTTCTGTCCAGTTTGTTTTGAAATTTTTGTGTTTTTTAGCTCTGTGCAGCCATGAATGCTAAACGAAAAGAAACTTAGCCTGAAATTCGAAAATTAGTTATTCATTTGCATATTGAACATGGAAAATCTATTGGAGAAACTGCTGAAACAGTTAACTTGAGTCATTCAACAGTTTTCAATATCATTAAACGATATAAACAGAATCATATGATTCAGGTTAAAAGAAGACCTGGCCGACCATCAAAGCTATCCAATGGAATAAAGCGAATTATCGTTCGAAATATTAAAAAAATCCAAGAGTGAATGCTCCTAAAGTTGCTGCTGATTTACAAGCATTATATGGAGTAATTGTTAATCCTGAGACTATTAGAAGAGTAATTCGATTTACTGGATATCATGTTAGAGCAGCCAGGAAAAAATTCTTCGTAAATGAAAAGAATAGAAAACTCAGACTGGCTTTCCCAAAATCCAAAATAAATAAGAATTCTGATTACTTGAATGAAGTTATATTTGCTGATGAGAGTAAATTTAGTATATTTGGTTCTGACGGTAGAATCTTGGTGTGGAGAAAACCCTGGGAAGAATTTCGCAAACAGAACTTGGTGCCAACAGTAAAACATGTGGAAGAGGAGTTATGCTATGGGGGCATATGTCATCCGCTGGAGTTGGTAATCTTGTTTTTATTGACAGTATAATGGATCAGTACAAGTATATTGGCATATTAAATCAAAATTTGAGATCTTCAGCACGAAAACTGAACCTTCATAACAATTTAAAATTCTACTGGGACAATGACCCCCAAGCTCACTGCCTTGAACGTTAGACTCTGGCTGCTGTATAACTGTCCTGAAATAATAAAAACGCCACCACAATCTCCAGACTTAAATCCCATAGAGAATATTTGGCAAGAATTGGAATCAAGAATTCGCAAACACACCATTTCTTCAAAACAACAATTAAAATCTGTGCTTCGAGAAGAATGGGGTAAAATCACTCTAGAAATCACAAAAAAAAATCAGTCGAATCCATCTCAAGAAGATTAAATCATGTTTTAAAAGTAAAAGGAAGTCCAACAAAATATTAAAACCTTTTAAAAAGTAAAATTTTTGGATAAATATTTGATGGTAGTGTTATGCAAAAAATGGCTCACATAAGTGACGGGACACTTATTGAGCCATTTTTTGCTCCGTTCTAAACGATTGTATTTTTATTAAATTAATGTTTTAATATTTTGAGAAAATGTATGTTATGTAATAATTGTTACTAAATTTAAGTATGAAACACACCACAAAATAATTTTATATGTTTTTTTAATTTATTTTACTACAGTTTCCTTTTGTAAAGCACAAGTGTCCCATCACTTTTGTGAGACACTGTATCTCAAAATCTATATTTTCTGACTAAATTCTTTTAGAAGATTGTTCAACACTGTAAATTATCTAAATAAATATGGTCTATTATTTTTCTGGAACAGGTTTTGCTTGACTTTAAAACTTTCATTATTAAATAAGGTTAGGTTAGGTTATTCAATTATGGCAAAGCACACGAGGGCTATCTGCCTAAAGGGAGGGATGGGAAGGGAGGGACTATCTGCCTAAAGAGAGCCCGTTCGCGGGATTCAAACCTTGGACCGAACTACCAGTGTTCAGCGTCTTTACCGCTCGGCCGCTGTTGGGCCATTATTAAATAAAGCAGTATATGAACTAACTATTGATCTGTACCAAGTAGTTTAGATCTCCAAATGTTTGAGTTTTAAAGTACTGGAATCGAAAAGTCTGTATAAGTCTTTTAATATTCTTGTAGACTAAAGACATTTATTATACTGTAAGGGGAAGAAATTCTTTTCTTATCAGGTGTTGTTTCATCAGAGATTATGGAGATAAGAAAGAAAACTAAAATATTTTCAATACCTTAAAACCGAATATGAAAAACATTTCTTTTGATAAAAATCAAAAACTTTTATTAATTTAGAATCCGAATAATTAGAATTCTATGATAATAATAATAATAAGTATCGAAAGGAATATAGTTATAGGAAAAAATAAAAATGCATTCCATATATCAGACATGGCCAAACTTCGGCTCTTCGACACCTTAACTGGGGCTCACAAGCTGCTTGTGATCCTTTGCCATCTGAAATGTGACTTGTTTTGAATAGATATAGTTTAATTTTTTAATACAAATGGAATATGAAATAGATTGTACAGTTCCATGTTTCTTTATTAATCGCTAATTTAATTTCTGATATTATGTATGTAAAAATTTGATAGATTTCAAACTGTCCACTGCTGGCTTATTGTCGGAGCAAAAAATACATGAAATTACAAATAATTCCATTTCTGGTAATTACTATTTCTGTTATATTACTTTTTTAACAGGTAATGAGCATCAGAATACACTAATGCGAAGTAATCTAATATTTTTCTTTAATTATTCTCTCTAATACTTTTTCTCTCAAGTTAATTTTACTTCAAGCAGTATCTGCTTAGATTCCTGTGTGATCCCATTGTTCACAACAGCTGTGATCCACCTGGAAGATTTGTTATTCGTTATAGGGTACTACTTTTATTCAGTCCTCAAATAGCATGAGTAACTGCTGAAGAAACCAGTTTCGCCTTGCAATCCATACAATCCTTTTAATCTATGGATGAATTTTACGAGGCTTTTATCTTCGGTGAAGTGAACCTTCAGCCTCTTACTTGGTTAGGAGACTTGTCTCTTCTGCAGAATCCTTTCAAATTTATTTCCTATCCTTAAGCAAGTCAGACATTTTTATGCATTTGCTTCACAGATTTCACCACCATTCACAATAATATGCTTAATGAACACTTTTCCTACATGAAACTCTATATTTTGTAATAATTCCGTGGTAATCCTGGATAGAGATCATAATTTATTTCACCAATGGTTGTGTATGCTGAAATATTTGGAGTTGTGGGAAGAATCACTGGTTTAACAATGATTTAAATTTTAGTCAAAATGTTTAATTCCCATTTTATCAAATATTGTTACTCCAGATAGACATCTTTTACCTTAATCATCAAATCTTCATATCAATAACTTTGCATCAAGGAGTGAGAGAGCAACAGAACACAAATGTCTCTCTTCTCCAAAGCTTCTGTCAGAATCGCCATATTGATATTATATGTGAAATCTCTTTACTTGTGATATTTTCTCGGATTTTTTTATTTCTTGTTTGATGATTTTCTTTCTTTCTACTTTGCAGTAGGTTAGAGTCGCCAGTAAATATCGCACTACGTTAGAGGCATTTTATCGCCTGTCATATCTAAAATTTTTCACCTCTTAGTACTGCCACTGTGCAGCTGCACCGGTTGCCTCGGCTCTGATGCCAGCATTCTTCTTCTTTTAATCTGTTGTTATTTTTTTCTCTTCCTAATTTTCGATTATCACGTACATCTGACATGGTGTTTATGAAAGCTTAGTAGCCAAACGAAAAGTTGTACAATGATCAGCTGCTGAATTACTACAAATTTCAGGCAATAATCTAAAATTTTGCTCCCGTAAACATTTATTTTTTATTTTCTAAAGTATCCTCTACCTACAGACTCCATTTGAGATTTATTTTCTGCACTCAGGTTATGTAACTGTATGAAAAGTTATACTATGTAACCGTTAGGCTGACAGTAATTTATTTTAAACTTTCATCTGAGTTATTTTACTTAGAAATTCAAGACGAGATGGTCCAGCAGTTAGAATATGGTGGATCTGTACTATTATTTGGCAAGAGCTTAGGAACTAAACTATTGTTCAGACATCTGCGGTGTTACAAATGGCTCCACGTCGAACATCTGTGCATGTCCATAGGAATATGAAGAGTTATGCATTCATGTTATATCTGTATTTGCGAATTGCCACATATTTGAAAGACAGCTCAAAATGAAGCAACTAGGTTGAAGAATTTGGCTGGTACACAGATGGATTTTGTGCTTGATGAAGCGTTTATATAGCCGGGTCTGAACTGCTAACTTTATTAGCAATAGGTTATGTACGTCCAGAATTACTGTAACGATTCAAAGGTGGTTTCGGGAATTTTCAATGATGTGCATGAACTTCGTTACCTGTTTCCAAAACTATCAGGACAATTCGAGAGAGTTTCAAGAATTTTTAGTGATGCGCCTGAACTTCATTATCTATTTCCAAAATTATCGGAGTGATTCGAAGGATAATTTCGAAAATTTTCAATGCTGCATAGTGTATTGATTGCTAAAAGTTTCTGATAGATTCCATTGGATGCCGCGCTGAAATAATGTATCAGTTAGGACTGTCATGAGAGATACTGGTTATCAAATACCACTGAAATTGCAACCATTTTCTTCTTCTTCTTGTGTGTCTGTATTCTTCTATACTGAGCATCCGTAAAAGTAGTTATTCCAAAGTTTTGAGAATAAATATTTAATGATTTTTTAGGTTAGGATCCAAAGATTCTAATGACATTAATATGTTGGTCCTTATGTTAATTGTGTGGAAAAACAAAATTACTTTTTAAGCAAAAGCCTAACCAAGTTAATAGCTTATTTTTAAATAAATATTCTTTCTAGAATAACAGTTTCTCTGCAGTGGAAGATAGTTCCAAACATGTCCAGATGTGTATCTCTGCAGTGGAAAATAGTTTCAAACATGTCCGTGCATTGAAAGATAGTTCCTCCTCGCACATACTTCCTTAAGTTTTGTGTGCAAAAGTTGTTTCGATAGTACAAGTCAAGAGGATTGTTTTAGTATGAGTCTCTTCAGTGTAGATCAAGCTGTTACTATTTAATTAACAATCTGAGTGTTGTTTCATGACCAAGCTCGAAAGAAGCTTTTCTCCTTAACAAAGAAAAGGATTCTGATACGATTCTCTCCCCCCCCCAGAGAAAGTACCACTTTCAATGGATTTTGTGGTTTTTCGACCAGACAAAGCAAACTGGCTGATTTTTCAAGGACTAATAATTCTATGCCAAATGAATGTACGTTTATGAGACCTATGTCAGCTCATCAAGATAATTCCGAAGGTGCCTTTCGTAATTATTTGGATTATTTCTTACATTTTTGTGATTTTGTTGTTTCATGTCATTTTCACGATCAAGCCCGAAAGAAACTTTTCTGTTTAACAGAGGGAAGGATTCTGAGACAAATCTCCCCCCCCCCAAGTACAGGTACTGCTTTCAATGGGCCTTATGGTTTTTTGACCAAACAAAGCGAACTAGCTGTTGTTTCAAGTTGTAATAATTCTATGCCTATTGAACATATATGCATATGAGACCTATGTCTTCTTAAGCAGCTCTTTAAGACGATTCTGAAGGTGTCTTTTTCACAATTATTTGGGTTATATTTTCCATCTTTGGGATTTTGTTGTTACAACGACACTGTCTGCCTCAGTGATTAATGCAGATTTCCTCTTAACAGATGAAACAATGGCAGCCAAGGTAAATTTTTAATGTTCCTTTCGCTTGTAGGGAGTTAATTAGTGAGTTCTGATTATGAAAGAAGTACATCTAAGAGTACATCACCTTATAATTTAAATACCAATTTAAGTTCAATAACATTGTGCACTCATGTAGTCCCATCTTAGGCCATTAATTAATCTCGCCTTTTCTTAATTCTATTTCAATTAATTTTCATTTTTTTGTTATATTCTGAAAGTAATATAAAATCGGTGTAATCTAGTGGCGCAAATTAAGTGCTGCTCCGCATAAATGTAGGTAGTGAAAGTAATTTGTTAGTAATATATTATTAAACGTAAATTACTTCAATTTGCACGTCTCTTCCAAATCTCCCATAAACTCTGACCTTCAGGAGCTGTGTTTTCACCACCACTCCCTGCTGTTGCAACAACTTCTCCATTTCTTGCTCCAGAACTCCCGAACAAATTGATTTATAATCAGCTAATCATGAAGATCTCAGGAATGTAAATTTAGAAAAATCTGGACAATAGATTCGAATTCGAGCATTTTAATACAATTTTCGGACTCACTCGCAGCGAAAGAAGATTTTCAACTTCAATTGTGAACAACATCTACGTTAATGAAATTATTAGTTGGTATCACTGTGTACCTCGCCTGTGTGTGTTAGTGCTGAATTAAGGGATTACACAGTGCAGATGAAAAACAGTTAAAGCACTGCTACTAAGATAGGAAATAAGTTAATAATGCTAATGTTAAATAAGTGTTGCAATAAGTATACAATTTTCAACTTGGAAAAACAGCACTCAGTACAGACTTTTATGCTGTTGGTTAATAAAATTTTAATTATTTTAACTGTGTGCCCACAATAGTACGTGCAAGTTTATTTAGTTGTTTGTAATAGGTTTTGAATGTTCAGTTGGTTAATTAGCACTCAAATAACAGTCCTATGTAAAACTGTTGTTTATCATTTCTCATTAGGAGCTTGTATTTGTGTATGTAAATTTTAAGTGTTTGCAATAAGAGAAGAACCTTAATTTTGGCTAAGTAACACTCAGTAAAGTACTTAGCTTTTTGTGCTAGTTAATTAATTTAATCGAGTGCTCGTAACGAATTGTGCAATTTAATAGTCTGTAATATATGTGCAAGTGCCTGTAATAGGTATACAATATTCAAATGTCTTCTTAGTAATGGTCTTAGGTTAATCTGTCTATTTAACAGTATTCATTAAGAGTTAGTAATTGCATACCTAAACATACAGTTTGCTTAAAACAACAGCAACTGAGCTGAGATGTTTTTAATCTGGCTTTTATAAGCTTTTAATTAATCACGAGAACTTTCTCTTAAAATCTATTTTCTCAATTTTTCTGGATCACAAAACAGTACAATTTGAAGATATTTATTTATTAAATAATAAATGCATGCACCGTTGTATTTTTACTTTTTCGACGTAGCTGAAAAAAATATAATATCACTAGAAAATTAAACGAGATTCCTGAACGAAGAACATGTCGTGCAGTTTTTTCTTATTTTTATTCACATCACATACAAGAACATATTAAACTTAAAAATCCAAACATAATTAATTTGAGAAGAAGGAAATAAAAAGCTAGTCTAGTAAGCAAAAATATCTGTACATAGAATTCTAAAAGTATGTTTACATAAATCTTGCAAGGCCTGCCGGGAAAGAATTCAGGCGGCAGCGAACCACAATCGTCTGATCACATGATCATTTAATTTTTAACAGTAGCTGTCTCTTCAAATTCGTCACGTGCTGCATTGCATGGGAAAATAAAACAATTTTAATTACAGTTCTATTAAAATAGTTAAATAAATACAAAATCTGTAACACTGCCCCCTTCCCAAGGACTGCACGTACCCAGCAGTACAGTCCCTGGACAGGAAGCCAAACTAACAGCTAAGGCGTCAATGCAATAATAAACATTACATTACAATCAAAAACATAAACAATAATTACGATAACTGACTTGCAGCAAATCAAATACCATCAAATACTAATGATCTACAAATACTATCAAGAACTAAATACAAATCAAATACTGGATACAAATCGAATACTTTCAAATAATAAATACAAATCAAATACTAAATACAAATAAGATCATGATCTTATACTTATTTATAATTATATACTGTACGTACTGTGGCCGTAGTAAGGAGCTAATCTGTCGTAATGAACAACTTAAAGCTTAGAGTTCGATACGGATCCAAACCACGACGCCATTCAGCCTGTTTAGGACTGTGTATGAACCATCCGAAGGTGACTGTAGTTTCGGACAGACTGTGTATGAACCATCTGAAGGTGACTGTACTTTCTTTTCGTCGAATCAGGTTCCACAACCACACCTTGTCTTCTTCATTGAATCGATGTTCAGTAGCTCTGGTGTCGTAGCTGGTCTTCATCTTCTCCATTGCCTAGTTGACTTGCTCTCATGCAAAGTTGTGCATCACTTCAAACTGGCCCTGGAAATCTTGAATGTATTCCTTATGTGATGAAGGCGCATCCAGAAGGCGCACAAACAAAAGATCATGACCGATGAACATCTGGGATGGAGAATTTCTGGTAGTCTTAGTTTCTCTTCAACCCTAGTATGATTTCGGTAGCTTTCTGTGCCAGGTCTTTCAGACAACGTGTCGGCGTTTCGAGGTGAGGATCCTTTTTGATGAAGGATAGCTGTGTCCTCTAATTCTGAAAGCAGTTTGTTGTTTTTGAAGTCCAAGGAAAAATTGTATTTCCTTAAAAAGTCCAATCCGAGTATGCAAGGATCTGTAATATCTGCCACATATGCCGTGTGACAGTAGGTGACACTTCCAAAGGTGAGGTTCACATTTAACTTTCCTTCTGTGTTGATTTTCTCACTGGACGCAGTCTGGATAACATAGGATGGCATCCAAATCAGTTTATCCTCAAATTGTTGAGCTAAATGTTTCCAAAGGATGGTGACTTTGGCTCCTGTGTTAATAATGATATTGCAAGGAACTTCATTGATATGCCCATTGATGGATAGTCCATTACTGGAAACACTACAGAAATCTTGAGGGCTTTAAAACAGGGTTTTTCACTATTGCTCAAAAACAAAAATATTTTAGGCTTTGTGTGT
>KK121132.1:600728-644287 GCA_000611955.2 Stegodyphus mimosarum | reverse complement strand
TATACAGCCTTGCCACTCAGAGGGTTAATAGCATCTTTGTTTCATTTTCATTCATGAATCCGATTTGTAGAAAAAGTGTTGAGTTTAATTTTAGGGTCTATTGCATTGCTATATGGAACTTTGAAAGAAGCTCTAAAAAACCATAAGTCACTCCTAGCTAATACTAGAGTATATAAGTATACTAGAGTCTTACTAACTTTTACTAATTTTAAAGCAGAAAAACTGAACGTTATCTGAAGTAAAAAATAATGATAAATTACGCTAAATTTAATAGTAAACAATAAAAATTCTCTTCAAGTTGTATGCGATAATATGAGAAGCAACTTTGCAAATTCACTCACTAGCATGTTATAGAAAGAAAGAAGAATTCTTTTCGCTTGGTTAAATGTTTTATCAACCAAAGCAGGAGGCTTGACAATGTAACATGAGGGACTGAAAGAAAAGATATAGTGCACAACTTGATTTATTTAAAGTTCTGATTCTAAATGAAAGTAATGATTCATTGCAGAACAATATATATTGAAATTAATTACTGTAGAGTTCTGCAAACTTATTTCCAAATCATTTGACCTTTCATATAACATTACTTTATACTTTATACTTTTATATAACCTTTCATATAACATTACTTATTTCCAAATCATATGACAGTCATTATTTTTTTTTAATCATTAAATGATTTTTTTGTGTCAAGCAGAGCATTACTTCTAAATAATGTGGGGGTTTATTAATAGCTCGTAGTAAATTTTTAACATCACTTGTATGGTGCAATATCACTATAAGAACATTTTAGTTTCTCTGTTATTGCGATAACAGCACATATTTATGCATGTGAATATCTGTATGTTTTTTTGTTCACTTCGGAGATTTGTTTTTCCCTTTGTAATACTATTTCTTGGAACCTTGTAACATATTTGGCAACAGGTCTATTCTTTTCATGGAAATTCCAGTCTACTCCTAGTGGCCTATTGGCTGAAGGAAGTTAAGTAGCTGCTGCTGATTACTGTTAACATTCATTTCTATTATTAACTATTAGCAGGCTTGTCTGAAGTTTTATGGCTATATCTTATTGTAGACTAAATGTTTAGTTCATTCTGGGTAGAGTTTCTCAGTTTGTATCACCTGTATGGAAGACTCTTGGGCCTGTCCCCCTCCCAGAGTGCTCTCCATCAAAATTAGGGGCAGAACTGAGAAAAGTCGTACTATCACCTGTACTGTGCTCAAGGCCAATAACAGGTGCAGTCTTGCACTCCTTGCCATGATGAATTTCATGGGCTTGGTCTGATGATACTGTCAGACAAGTGAGAAAAACAACAACAACACAACAATTTATATCCAGGCTTACGAATGTTGTGTTATCAGTACAGAAGAAAATGTTAAAGAGGAGTAAATGAAAATAAATTAATATGACGAGTGGAAATGAAATTTTTTGTCTCAAACAAATTGGAAGAAGGGGGGAAGCAGCAATAAAATTGCTTTGAATTTAGGTGTTAAATGAATTATTATGAGTTGTAAATAATGCATGCCTACATCCGTAAAATTTTACATTTTCGGTAACTTGTTATCCTCTCAATCCACTTGAGGTCTAGTTGACAGAACTCTACTGTAATAAGGATTTTGCTATACAATTTAGTTAAAAAATATTTTCTTTTTCCTAATTTTAAGTTAATAGACATGTGCCTTGTGTATTGCATGCTCTTAGACAATGCCCCTTATCTTATAATTTCAAATTATTTTTAGATTGAAAATTAATGTTTTGTTAATTTTTAGATTAATAATGTATGTCCAAGAAGTTATTTGTTTTATTACTGTATTTTCAGACTGAATTATATTTCTCTTGTATATTATTAATTTTTAGAACTTTTCAACTGCAAAAAGTGTATGTTTTCTCTTTTAAATTCATTTAAAATTTGTGAATGTAGTTTGAAATTTTTTGTAAAAGTATAAAAATAGTACCTTTTTTCCCTCTTCAGGTGAACAAGATTGTGTTATTTATGAAATAATAGAACATCAAAGCAGTATCTCCTTCAGTCATTTATCAGGCATTTGGGACTCTGGTAGAATGTTTCCAAGTGTTCAGAAGTGTGATGAATGGATAATTCAAAATACTGATGAAAAGGATAAAAATATGCAGGGCATTACAGCTGGTGCTGTGAAAGTTGCTTCTTCTGATAAAAGTTCATTTAATATTTGTTCTCCTGATGTATCTGCAATGATGAAAGAAACTTTTGATCACAGCCATTTAGTTAAAGAATTTGATGATTTGCTGTTTGAATTATCCTCTAATAAAAAGTGCAGTTCGAAGTTACCCATCAATGAATTTGATTATCTTTCCATTTGTTGTGATAGTTCTTATGCTGAAAATTGCAAGTATGTGCCAAAAGAGGAAAATATGTCTGAGAAATATCTGAAATCTGGAATTATTTTGAAACAGAAAGACAAAAATCTTAATTTAAAATTTTCTGCACATGATATTGATATTGAAAAAACATTGAAAAAGGATTATGAAGCTCTTTCCATCTCCAAAAACATATGTGATGAAGTGAAATGCAACAATGATGCATCTCAAATAAGCTCTAAAAAGCTTTTGGATTCTTGCGATAAATACCATAATGATGAGGATAGTAGTCATCCTGTTATCATTGATGACAGTACAGCATCAGTTGGATCAGATAATTTACACTGGATAAATTCTGTACTTTGGGATTATCAAGAGTCTAGTTCAAGTTCTAATAAAAAAGAAGGCAACATTTTTGGAGACGAAAAACATAATAAAATTCATAATTCTAGTCAAGAAGGTATGAATCAAGACAAAAAAACAATATCTAATGTGGAAAGTAGTTTAATGAAATCACACCTTAATGAAAGTATGTTCGTCGGAGAATTTTCTGATGTGATACCAATGACAAGATGTGTAATAGAAGGTTCTTCGAAATTTAAAGAAAAGCATATTCCACCATACATGTACAAGAGAAATCCTATGGGTAATATTATGTTTTTCATTAAAAATTATATTTTGGAAAATTCAGTAAGTATATCCAAAATTACTTACCTGAGTATGTAATTATTTATTCAGAAACCACAATAATGATATGTAGTTTAATAATAATAACAAAATTAGCTTAATTTATTGTTATTATTGTTACTTATTATTATTTTTATTCATTCACTGTAGATAATCCTTTTTGCTTATTAAATCGGATATGGCAAACCAAACTTCTGGTCTCTTGAAGTTCATTATGGTTTAGTTTTCTGACTGTATTCTAAAGAGCATTTAATTTTATATAATTTCAGTGCTGTTCTGTTTGTAAAATTGTTGACAAACTACTGCAAAGAATCATGAAGATCTCTATTATTTTTTCACTATGTGTTCCTAAATATTTTCTGTCTGTAACACAATTTGCAATCTGTAACTCTGAGGCATAACTTAAATTCTTTTTTTCAGTGTATAAAAATTGACAGCAGTTGACTTAAAGCATATTTTTGTACACAAAATGGAAATGATAAAGACTGGCAAAATTTATATTGTTATACGATCCCCTGAAGCAACTTTCACAAAATGTATTTGCAACATTTTTTTTTAAAGTGAACTGACTGATGGGATCATTGCATATTATCTAAAGGAAGATATTTTGTTAAGAACAACATACTTTAGCTGCAGCTATGTTCCTTGATTTTTTTGTCTCTCAATTTTTTTAAAATGCCCTTTGTACACATTTTTCTGCTTATTGCGAATACCAGAAGCAGCCAGAAGTAAATAAGGGATATTCTAAAGCAGTGATTACTAAACTTTTAGCCTGGCTACCTACATTTACTGCCTGACATAGAAAATGCATCACCATGAAAAATTGGGTAGAATGTGATGTCAACTGATATTTATAACATGCATATACAAACAAATGATGTTATTTATAGAAAAATAAATTTATGCAGTGCTGAAATATACAGGGAGTCAGCAAGATATGCTAATTGAATTTGTATCTCGTAGGGTTGCAGAGGATATGGAAGCCCATATACTCTGAACCCTACTCCAAACTTTGTCTGCCAATAATAATAGGTGGCGGAGGGCAGATAAAGAATAACCAATTACATTCCAGATATGCTCAATCAGCAAAAGATCAGGGTATGTTGTTGGCCAAGGAAGCAATGGGACATGCTGCAGACTTGTAGTCTAACAAATGTGTTTGCAGTACTGCATTGTCCTGCTGGAAAATACCATTTTGCAGCTATTGAAGGTAAGGTAGCATAATTAACTGCAGCACCTCATCAACATATCATTGTGCCTCTGATGCATAGTAGGAGTGACATGCTATCATGAGTGACTGATGATTGCATGTGCTGTGCATTATTACAGTACACTTGCATACAATTATTCTGAAAGAAAGGAATGTCTGGGAAGAAAATAGTGTTTTAATGAAATAACAATAAATAAATAGTGCTAAGTGATCATAATGAAATTTTTCTTTTTAAGTGCACTGTGTAATTGGTAAGTGGCTTGCCGTTAAAATTTATGCATATACTGAGAATGGGGAAAGGGATTCTAACTGGGGGAGTTAATGTCCATTAAGGGACATATGATAAAATAGTGATCTCAAACTGGTAGGTTGCATGCAGTTCCTAAAGCAATTTTACATGGTCTGTGACTATATTTCTTGTAAACTAATATTATTATGATTAGAATTTGAAGAAAAGGTTTAAGATTTTAATGATTTGGAGTCCAATTTGACATTTGCTCATTACAATTCAAAACCAAACTTTTTTTATACTTCTCCAACTATAAATACCCTTAATGGAAAATTTTTGCATTAATAATAATAAGTTTATTTGGGAGTACATTTATTTGTGAAGAGTTTTCCCCACAGTTGAAAATTAATAAGAAGAGAAAAGATTAGCATCTACATGTTACTACACTGATTGGGTTGTGGGGATCTTAGCTCATTCCCCAGTCGTCTCCAAGCCTTCACGAAATGTAGAATGAGTTTAAGGTGAACCGCTTTCGAGGTACTTTGTCATCTCCACAGTGAATTGTTTGTTAGAGCAACATTACATGGTGAAGTTTTGCATCAAACTGAGTAAAACTGTGAGTGAGACCCATGACATGATCAAGACTGCTTATGAGAGTGATGCCATGGATTGATAAAGGGTTTGAGTGGTGCAAGTTGTTTTGGGAGGGAAGAGAGCAAGCTGAAGATGAGCACTGGTCAGGACTCCCTTCAATGGCAAAAAGTGCCGAAAACATAATGAAAGTGCGAAAACTTTGGAACTCTGACCACCTCAGATGCAGAAAATGAATCGCCTGCACCTGTCTAGCAATTGCTGGACTATGGAAGCTCCATCACGACAGTCCTGAGCCACATCGCCTTTGCTGTCATGGACTTCCTGACCACACATGGCATCACACAGGTTTCCCAGCCACCTCACAGCCCAGATGTTGCTTCTTCAAACTTCTTCCTCTTCCCCCAATTGAAAAGGGTCATGAAAGAAAAGTGCCATATCTCAGTCCAGGCCACTCAAGAGGCTGTAACGAGAAGAGCATCCAGTTTCTGTGATACAGGAAGCCTTCAGTGATTGCCAGAGTTGCTGGAAACCCTATGTTGATTCAGAAGGGACTTCTTTGAGAACTGAACTTTGAACAACTTCTTTGAGAATAAGTCGATGTGTCAAAATTGCAGAAAGTTTTTTGAAATATTCAGTCCTTCTGTTTTCTGGACAAACCCAGTAGCTTCTAGTAATTTTTCTCCAAGGTTACTAACTTTAGTAAAATCAAAACACCATGAGGTATTTGTATCTGGAAGTTGTATTAAGAAATGGAGAAGTTTATAATTATTTGCATAAAATATATAAATTTTTTATGTGTGCATGAAAGATACATTTAGTAAATAAAATAATAGGTTGTAATTATTTATTCTGAAGTGTTGATTCACTTGGAAAATATTCATAATTTGTTTATTTACAGCTTTAGTAATTCAACATGTTAAAATAATTTGAAATAAATATCAGCTTTGAAAATTTAATAGCTGTTAATATGTTAGAAAGTGTAACTTATATAAATTTACTGAAGGTACCAATCTTCAGATTTCAGGTAGGAATTAAGTATAATGTGGAATTTTTTTCATTTGCATCATTGTTATTTCTGTTGATGTATGTTTTAATAGATAGTTAGTAAATAAAATTTTGTTTAAAATGTTGCTTTGCTAAAAAAAAAAAGCTTAAGTCCACCAGCTGCTTTCAGATCATGTATTCAGTCCACATACAATTTGAGTTTGAGACCACTGTGGCAAGATACATAAAAAAAGAATTTGGTTAATAGTTCATGTTTCCTTATTACTCAAAGCAAATAGTTTGATGCAGAAATAAGCTCCTTTTGTACTCCACAGAAACCTAAACACAAGAGAGTGTGGGGCAAGCATTCTCCCAGGTTTTTTTACATAGATGCATTGTACTCCTTAACAGATCTAAACAAATAAATCATAAATCTTTTAAACAGTTACAACATTTGCAAATATTACAAAGGAAATCGGGAAAAGAAATATCTTTCAGAATGATGAGACATTTTTGTGTGAGTAGTACTGTCAGCATTCTGAATTATTGTATTTTGATTAAGGAAAATATGCAGGTGTTCCATGTTGTATTCTGTAAGGGTTTCTGAAAAATACCTTTGCATTTATTTGAGTTACAGTATGGTGGGGTTTCATTTTCATGTTTATCCTCAAACCATTTCTCTTTGAAGAAGTTCTGATCTATTTCATCAGAGTTGGCAGATGCTAATAACATAACTGCTGACTTTTATTTTACTGCACCTTTAATAATAACAGTGTCTTTCACTTTAAGAAAGTGCACTTCCAGATGTAAGGCATTTTGTACAGCAGTTATTGCACTTTCATTTCGCTAACAAGACTATTGTTGATCACTGACAAGACTGTTGGTTTTCTGGTACATTTTTGTTATCAGGACCGGATTCTAAAATGCAAGCATGTGTGCATGTTTGTGTTGATGTATGTATTCATGTATGCATGTATATATGTACATATATATGTATGTATGCATATATATATATATAAAGAAATATATAAATAGGCTAAAAATTTGAATAAAATTTTTTTTAAACCCATCCTGCATTATAGCTGCTTCATTGCTTCTGCAAACTCAAAGTGGGCATATTTAGCAGTTTCTTTGAAATGTTTTCTATGGATAAAACTGGTGTTATCAATAGAAATCCCTTATGTGATTTTGTGAATCACATAAGATATTATTCTGTATAGTCCATCGCTTATGCAAATCGCATTATATTTTCTTTAACTTCAGCACATGAAGTGGTATTTCTTTTTTAAAATTTCATCCTTGATGTGAGTAAATGCAATAATAAGTGAGGCTTATTTAATTTATTTAATTTCTTGCTCTATATTTTATCTTTTAGCAAAAATTTTTTAGATGGACTTTTCTCCCTTTTCTGCAGGATTCTTTGAATAATACATATATAAATTACGGTGTCAGTCCACTTGCCAGTTACAGCTACAGTGTGCTCTGAATGGGCCAACTTTAATCAGAATCACTACTCTATAGTTATTTACAATTAATACATATTTATAAGTTAATTAAGAATTACAAATATAAATAAGTATGCAATATTATGTAACAAACTCCAAAAATTTTCATTACTAGCAATTTGGGAACCAATTTTAGAGGCTGAGATATTGCTTTACTTGTAGATAATCCATAATCTGTACCTAAGAGAGAGTAATGTCTGACTACATATGGTACAGCGTTTAAGGGTTCCTTACATGCTTGATATATCCTGCTTCTTCCATAGTTTATTCTGTAATCTTTGAGTAAATTAAGCCATATCTCCTTAATAACTCTTTTACAGTGTTTTACCACTAGTTACCATAATATACCAATTAATTATGTTTGTCTTATGAGAAATGTACTTTAATTATTTTTATGTTTTTGGAATTTGTACAAGTAGCAGTATGTTTAGATCAATTTTGATGATGAATGTCAATTATTAATTTTTATTGACAGTTGTAGTTATTTTTTTAAATTATTATAAAAATATTGATGAATACAGTTTCAAAATATCTCTTAGGCTTATACAGAGTATCTGAATTAGTATGTCCAGATTCTTTAAAATCTTATCAGAAGAGAGCAAGAGAGCTGGAAATGTCTAGCTCCATGAAATGCTTTTTGTAAGTACTTTTTATACAATATTTATATATAATTTTAAAATTGGGATAATCTATATATAATTTTAGAATTTTTCGGCATTTTCTCTGTTACTGAAAACTATAGTAAAATAGTTACATCAGAAGTCATGATAGAAATATTTCACAGCTAACATTTAATTTCCATCTGGCTTATTCTAGATTTATCTTTATGATGTAAAATATGGTAATTTTATGGTTTAAAGTTTTTCAGTAATTTTATGATAGTATTCAATAATTTTTAGAATAAAATTATACAGCCTTTTAAGTATATTGTTGCGTGCGTACAGGTTCGTAATAGATTGAATGCACACGTTGATAAAAAGTTAATGAAATTTATACTTTTCACAAGAAAAAACAAAATCCTGAACTATTTCCTCAGAGATATTTGTACAGTATCTCAATACCTCCAATGTTAAACAGAATTCAATTCAAAACAGAGAAAGTTAATCCAATCTCACAGCGAATTCGTTGCAATCAATAACAGTGCTAAGTAAGCATACAGTTCACTTAAAATAACAGCAACTGAGCTGAGGTGTTTTAATTCAGCTTTTATAAGCTTTTTAATTATTCATGAGAACATTCTGGTAAAATCCATTTTCTCGATTTTTCTGGATGGCAACAGCAATTATGAGATATTTATTTATTAAATATTAAATGCATGCACTCTGGTATCTGTACTTTTCCGATGTAGCTTGCTCTTCAAATTTGTCACGCACTGCATTGCACGGGAAAATAAAACAATTTTAATTACAATGCTAAATAAATAGCTAAATAAATACAAAATCCATAACAATATGTTGAAAATAACTAACTGTAACTGGTAAGTGTTGTATGCAGTCTTCAATCTGGATCACAAGAGTAACTGTTAGAATAAATTAGTATCACTTTTGCATAATGAAACGGCAGTGTCAAAAACAAATAAGCGCCAAATGATATATTAGCTAGAGAGGATTCTACCTATGTTTTGATGCACAAGTCTTAAAAAGATTTTGAACTTGTGTTGGACTTGAACTTTAGATTTTTTTTTCAGCCAAACTACCTTCATTTTTGGAATATGCTCCTGATATTATTGCGTAATAGATAAGCCTGAAGATATTTAAAACTTATAAATGAATCTCTTGTAAGTTCTTTTTTTCAACACTTCAATTAAAATGTTTGTGAAGACTATTAATTTTGATTTGTATTGTTGTTGTTGCTAATCCTCGAGTCCGGCTTCTGCTAAGCGAGATCCACGAGTTTTTTCACCTTCAAAAAGTCATAGACCAGCATAGGAAGATTTAATAGGTCATCATAGGACAAGCTCAGGCACATAAGAATATGTGCCAGAGAAGCCTGCTTATTATTACATTTTGGACAAATCGACTAGGATTTTTACCCACCCTGGAATACAAGGCTTCTTAAATGGCCACTACAAAATCATGAGAGTACCGTCTGGATGCATCTGTCAGAGTTCATAGCGAGGGATCCACCAGGGGATGGAACATGATACCAAGTATTTGCCAAGTCGTTTTATCAGTATACACTGCTCGACATTGAAAATGCAACACCAAGAAGGAGTGGTCAGAAATTTATGCGAATTTTAGAGTAGACGCGTGTCACTGAGTTATGTGAATGATGTGAAATGCTCTCTAACGCATGTGAAGTAAGATATTAGGGAAGGAACATGCAAAATGGGCAATATTTCTGTCATTATTTCTGCCAGATGAATTATTGAAGAAAAATGGTTTTTGTCCCGGAGGATACGGGTAATAAGCGACGGAGGACGTGGGCACTGTCCCTTTACCATAACGGTTAATCAGTACAGCACCACGTCCACCTTTATCCAAAGCAGGCTAGTAGAGGGAGGCGTCACACAGGCGCCTCGCACAAGATGCTCAGATCCAGCACCTAGTCCATCCAGAGGGCATTTGCGCTGACCAAAGTGCCCCCCGGGAAATCACCCTCTCCAACTGCCCGGGCCCAGTATTTATTGATTAATCAATTAATAAATATACTGGGCGAAACAAGGGCATGGAGATACATCAAGATATACATATTACATTGGCTTACTTGTTACTCAGGATATCAGATATGCTACAGAATGGGTGACATTTATACAGTTTTAGACTGCTTAGGCTTGGCCTGTTCATAACACACATAAATAAACATGAATATACATCAACATACATTAAACACACATTAACATTATACATACATTACAATAAGAACACAGCACTTTTCCTTTCTGCTACATACTTGTGCTATTCATTACTTACTGCATATTTTCACTATACATTCGTTATTAAATTGTTGCTGAACCTATTCATAGTAACACACAATTTACATATATATATACATTAAGCATACAGTACACTTTAGATTCATTTGCATATTAATACAGTAGTATTTTATGTGAAATATTAATATTTGGATCATTACCGCTGCCACAGATTATATTGCATATGTTATGCCCTACATATTAACTAGTTTCATTTGCTTGTATATGCAGTTGAGCTTTATGTTATATATAAATACTTTGCTCTATACTGTTGTCGCAGTTTGAATTGCAAATATTATACCTTATATATGCTACAGAGTGCATGAAGTTTGCTCAGTTTTAGACTGCTTAGGCTTGACCTGTTTTTAACGCACATAAATATATTTAGAAATGCGTTAACATACATTGACACACATTAACATTATTACATACATACATTACATTACGAATACAGTACATTTTCTTTCGACTGCATACTTGTGCTATTCATAAACTCACTGCATACTTGCATTATATATTTGTTATTAAATTGTTACTGAACCTATTCATAGTGACGCACATATTACATATATATTCATACATTAAATATATAGTACACTTTTGATTCATTTGCATATTAATACAGTAGTATATATACGAAAATATTATACCGCAAATAATATACCTTACATATGGTACAGAGTGCGTGACATTTACTCAGATTTAGGCTGTTTAGGCTTGACCTGTTTCTAATGCACATAAATATATATAAATATCCATTAACATACATTGACACACATTGACATTATACCTGCATTACAATATGAATACAGTAAATTTCCTTTCGACTACATATTTGTGTTCATTACTCACTGCATACTTGAACTATACATTTGTTATTAAATTGTTGCTGAACCTATTCATAGTGATACACAAATTAGATATATATACACACATTAGACATACAGTATACTTTAGTTTCATTTGCATGTTAATACAGTAGTATTTTATATTACATATTAATACTTTGGTCATTACTGCTGCCACAGTTTAAATTGCATATATTGTACCCTACATATTCACTAGTTTCATTTGCAGATATATACAGTTGAGCTTTACATTACATATAAATACTTTGGATAATACCATTGCCACATTTTGAATTGCAAATATATGATACCTTACATTTATACCAAATTCTTTTGCATATAGGTACAGTTGATCTTTACATGGCACATAAATACATTACAGCTTTTCGTTATACTTGCATTGTATATACATTGTTCGTTACGTTGTTACATTACATATTAGGCACCATGTCTTGACATATTATAGTGCTGAGTCTTTACCGTTGATTAATTGGTGTCACATAGGTCAGTACCTAAGTTTGATAGTTTTGATATAATCTTGATCAGTTTTTCGGTCATATGTCATTGTTTTATCATGTACTTGCAGAATGCCTGGTTGTTCGTCCTGGGGATTGGGATGTGCAGTCCCTCTGTAAGTGGGCATTCTGCAGCATAGTGTTCGGGAGTGCTACGTTCCCCGCAGCTGCATTGTGCAGTGGGCATTATACCAAGTCGCTCAAAGTATGCAGGAAATGGACCGTGACCTGTGATGTAGTGCACTATGTTTGGGTGCGTGACTAGTCGTGCTTGGTCCACATATGTCACATGATAGTAGGTGCGACGACCCGTGAAACCAGTGTCCCATTCCTCTTGCCACTGGGATGTTGCCATTAGCACAAGGTTGCGCTTAAAATGGGATTTGGGCCATGGGATATGTAGTTCCTCCGCTTCTATATTTCTAACCGCATCTTTGGCTAGTCGGTCAGCGGTCTCATTTCCGAAGTTCCCCACGTGTGCTTTGGTCCATTCCATTTGAGTGTGGAGATATTTGAATTCTCTTAGTTGGGACTGAATGGATGCTACAGCTGTTGACTTATGCATATGATTTTGTATTGCATGCAGGGAGGAGAGATTGTCAGTAACGATCATGCTATTAAGCAGTTGTTGGCCGATGATGTGTTTCAGGGCTTGCGCGATGGCTGTGATCTCTCCCTGAAAGACACTATTATGACTGTGAAGGTGTCCCTTCCAGTAATGCATAATGGTATTCCTCTGCAAGGCGATATGCACATCCAGCGTTATCCTCTATTTTTGACCCATCTGTGTATAAATAGATTCGGTCATCTAAAGTTGGGGATGTTTTCTTAAGCTTTATTTGAATACCAATCCCTTGCATTGCTGGATGTCTGGTGAGATGACTGTAATCCCGCTCTATGTTATCTGGTGAGAATTGTGTCTCTTCAAATGTCGCTGGTAGACGCAGTTGTAAAACAATTTGCTGTGTAGTTTCCTTTTCTGCGCTAATATGCAGTGGTAGGAGCCCTGCAATTACGTTTAAGGCAGCCGTTGATGTTGTTCTATATGCCTTTGTGATGTTCAATAAGAAAGGTCTTTGCAAACTCTGTAAGATTTTGATCTTTCTCCCTTGCATGGGTTTGGCCCATACAGCGGCTCCATACACTGCAATTTTTTCTGCTAATGTCAAGTATAGAATTTTCTGTATGTGGGGGTTTAATCCCCATTGGTAACCCTGCATTTGTCTAATTTGTTGCGCCATCGACATAGTTCATTTCTTGACTTCCAACAGGTGAGGGATCCAGTTAAGTTTATTGTCGAAGACTATTCCTAAGTATTTTAATTCGCGCTCTATGTGCATTCTTTGCCCATTGAGGATAATGCGAGGTTGGCGCGTAAGACTGCCTCCTTTCTTAGGGATTAGCAGAATTTGTGTCTTTGCTTCCGAGATCTTGAGTTTTAATGCCTTGCAGTGTTTTTGGAATAGTTCACAGGACTCTATAGAATTGGCTTGCAACTTTTCGGATACGGATAATAGGAGAGAATGCCAGGACGCCATCAACAAAGGCACTTCCAGCAGATAGACGATTTTATGAGGGGTATGGCGATCAGGCTGAGAAGGGCGGGTTGGTTCTTACATCAAATCACAGCTGATACCTGCATGGATGCGAGCACGGTGCATCGGCTATGGTGAACATGGTTGGAATAAGGGAATGTGGGAAGAAGGAGGGGTGCAGGTGCAGCCAGAGTGACATCAGCCGCGTGGATCGACGCATCCGCTGACAAGCTGTGGCGGTCCTGCAAGTCACTTGTACCGCAATTCTGCAGCATGTGCAAGATACCCTGGATGTTCCCCTGTCGACGAGAACCATTTTCTGTCAATTGGTTGAACGTGGCTTGCACTCATGGCATCCGTTAAGAAGACTGCCATTGACCTCACAGCATCGACGTCAATGTTTAGAATGGTGCCAGACTGGAGCGATGTGGATGACAGAAGGGCGAAACGTCATGTTCTCATGAGTCACACTTCTGTTTATCCAGTGACAGTCACCACATATGTGTGTGGCATCGACGCGAAGACAGATCTAATCTGGCAGTAACTGTGGAATGCCCTACCACATGACAGCAGGGCATAATGGTTTGAGACGCCATTGCCTACGATTGCAGGTCACCTCTAGTTTGTATTCAGGGCACTATGACGGCCGAATGATACTTGTCGATACTTGGATAATGTACTGCAGCCGGTGGCAATCCCCTACCTTCAGGGGCTGCCTAATGCAATTTTGCAGCAGGATAATGCCCAACCACACAGTGCTCGCATCTGCCAACATGCTCTACATGGTATACAGGTGCTTTCCTGGCCACCGTACTCTCCTGACCTGTCACCAATCGAACATGTGTGGGATGTGATTGGATGCCGTTTGCAGACTCTGCCCCTGCCTCGTTCAGAAGACGAACTGTGGCAAATGGTTAAAAGGAAATGGAGAGCCATCCCTCAGGACACCATCCGCACTCTTATTGACTCTATGCCTAGACGTGTTTCTTCGTGCATCGCTATCAGCAGGGGTCCTACATCCTACTGAGCCGTATTCTGACTATCATTTTGAAATAAAGATCAGTTATTGCTGCTTGCTCTCTCTGTCTTTTCTCCAAATTTCATCATTTTCTGACCACTCCTTCTTGTTGTTGCATTGTCAATGTCGAGCAGTGTATTTTTCTGGCAGAATACAATTCAAGGTAAGTCAAGTGATTAGAAGTAGCTCCTTCACTAGGCATCCGCCTCTTTGTTTCCCCAAATGTCCACATGGAAGGGATCCACTGAATGTGCACATCACAAGAGGACGAGACTTGTTTTAATTTAGTGAGAATTGAAATTCCAATTTTGTCCCCAATGTTACACCAATTTGACAAGTGTTGTATGTCACTAGGACTATCAGTCATAATCCAGATGGCTTTAGGGTCTAAAAAAGACATTATAAAGCTCAGTCCCTCATTGATAGCAACAAGTTCATTTTTAAAAACTGAGCTAAAGTCAGGAATTCTTTTCTTTATTTTGGCAATTCTATTGGGATCTCTGATAAGTACTCTACTAACCAGCGTGGGAATCCTCATTTTTACTACCATCGGTGTACATAATCGTAGTGCCTTTTGGGATGTTATTTATAATTTCAAGGGCAAATTGTCGAAGGCAAGTTGGCGCATCATTTTTCTTTGTGACTCTTGACAGTAGTTCAGTATGGAAACTGACCCTTGGAAAACCCACTGAGGGGTCAGTGCATTGCTTCAAGAAGCATTGTTGGTGAAAATGCGCTTTAGCCCACTGCTTGGCGATGTTTTGAAAATCGCCAATTCGGCGCGTTTCTGAGAAATGTCTTTGCAATTGCAACCTTCCCGACACGTTCTGCGAAAACCTATTGTAAACAAAACATAGAATTCTAAAGCGTAAATTAGTATGGAAACTGTTTCCACAAAAAGATAATAAAATAATATGCAAAACGAACATTATGATCATTAAAATATTTGTCAGTTAGGTTTAAATTAATTATTTACATTTTATGTTGTAATACTTACACATTTTATGCCGTTACATAACCTTCCCGACACGCTCTGTGAAAACGTAACCAAAATGGCATCCAAGAAAGAAGGAATTTTTTTTAAAAGGGCATTAAAATTACAAACGATACCATGTACACACCGTTCCGTTTTAACTTGAAAAAAACATCTGCGAATGTAGGCAACGTACACAAAAGAACAAAATAAGCTAAAATAACGAAAATAAATTACAAGAAAATGCCATGTGCATAGCGCTCCTTTTAAACTTAAAAAAAAACTTCAGCGAATTGCACAATGTAGGCAACGTACACATGTTATACGGAGTTACCCATGTTGGCGCGTTTATTGCTCATTCAAAAACAATCGCCGCCAAGCAGTGGGCTAAAGTGCATTCCAACCGCATTGTTCTACGGTGAGATTGAGTAAGTTGTTATGCTCAATTTAGCTAACGGACTATGTTTCTTAAGTCTTTTGTCCATGAGTTATTTTGATTTGTGTTCTGCTTGAGCTAAGTAAACTCTGTAACTTGTTAAGTAAAGATTTTATAGTTATTCTAACTTATGATTCTTTAATAAAACTGAGCTAAATAGAGGACAGTTTACTTAATGCCTTAGCTGTGTTAAATGCACAATATATCAGTAACTAGTACTTATTATTAAGTTAAAGTTAATTTATAATGCCCATTATCAATATGGTATAGAAGTGAAACAGTTCTGAATTTATATCAGTCAAAGAAAACTGTAGTGTGTAAACTGTTATAATGAATAAACTGTGAAGAAAAAGTTTAAAATAAAGTTCAAATGCCAGAAAAATTGACATACCAGTCTAATATTTGTGAGGTCCAGCACACGAAAGAAGGGCTGTGGAAATGTAATGAGGCATGGACTCCACAAGCATGGAATGTAATGAGGCATGGACTTCACAAGCATGGAATGTAATGAGGCATGAACAAGCTTTTGGACATATGCTGTAGGCGGTGTACTGCATGCTTCCTACAGAGCTTTCTACAGTTCAAGTCTGTTCGAAGTTCTAGGATTTCTCTGTTCTTCCTTTCTTTGATAGCACATTGCATGGTATCCCAGATATGTTTAACATTTGGAGGATCTGAGAATCTAGGTGGAATAACAAGACTCAGATTAAAGCTCCTGTTATCATAATGTGACATCCTGATATTTGTATGAAGATAATACGTTGTCTTGTTGAAAGAAGTCCAGTCCATTAGCATGAATGCAGGACATAAGCTGGTGTAACTCATCAGAAGGGATGCACAGATAGATGCTCTTGATAGTCAAAGACTTTGCAGATGTACGGAGTCCTGGTGATTTCCGTGCTATTCCGTCCCTTTCTCCCAGGAAGGCTCACTGTTGACAAGCCATGGCTTCTTGAGTCCATCCATCTGCGTATATAGTTGCACATATGAATCCATTCATCTGCCAGTACAGTTGGAAATGTAACTTGTCTGACCACACTTCTTGTTTCTGGCCATCAAATATCCAGTGTTGGTGTATTGCCATGCCCAAGCATGATACATAGTTCTACGTTGTGCAGTCATCAATGGAACTCGAGTGGCTGTTGGCTCTTAAAGTCATAATTTTTATCCTTCAGGTTTTACTGTGTGCTGATGCTTGTTGAGGTTGCAACATTGAATTCTGATGTTACCTGCTAAGTGCTATATGCTGACATGTGAAAATATTTTTGACAGCTAGTATTAATCCAAAACTTTTTTACAACCACATTGGTGTTCCAGCTGCTATTGCTGGAATTTTTGTTCTCCTGGTACAATTTTACTTTGGTTGCCCATGCAAATCCAAATTTCATTACTATCTCCAAAATGCTATGGCCCATTTCAGAAGTGCCACTATGATACTGCACTTAAATGTTTGTAACTTGTCTTTCTTCCAACATAAACAGCTGTAGTAGCTGGCAGTGATATGTATTGCTTTAGTGCTATAGTGTGCAAATTAATTGGGACAAAGCGGTTTTTTAATAGAAGTTTGCTTTCCAGCTGGTCCCTCAAAGCAATTTTATATGCCTTAATGTCACCTGGATATCTGCTTTCGACTGCCTAGAACTGGTTTGCACAATAAATTAGGATTAACCGTTTTTAAGAGTTTCTAAGAGAAGAAAAAGTTACTTTTGCAGACTTTTTAAATGTTTTTCATTTGTTTATTTGTTACTAAAAATGGGTATGGCACTTAGAAATATTATAGCAAATATTATCACACTTAACAGTCACACATCCATGACTGTAAGAAATATTCCTTCCATCTCTGATGCTGGAATATCGAACATTTCTTCAATTCTGAGACGACACAATGAAGCTGCATCATTTTCTCAGAAAGGAAAGCAAATGTGAAAAGAAAAGGAAAACAGCTCCAAAACCTGATCATTTCCTATTCCAGAATAGCATTATAATCAAAGAAAAACTAGCGAAGACTTTAAAAGAGATCTATTGTCTATTGATATTGATATTCATACTTCAGTTGTGCATGATGGACTTGCCGGAAGGTGAGAAAACTAATTAAAAAACAACCTTTGACACATCTAATGGAGCAAAAATTATTATTGTTGGCCAAAATCATCACTTTTTTTCAAAAATTAATTTTTTTATGTGCTGAAATTTTTATTAGTTATGCTAATTAATGTGCAGGTGTGAAAGATAGCTGGAAAATACAGATAATCTCTCCTCCTAATCAAAAGAAACTGTATGATATAAAAAGAACTCTTCATTGTTTGTAACATATAATATGTTATTTAAGAATTTTGTTTGGTTAAAATAGTAATAAAATTACGTAAATTTTCAGTGTGTCTACTAAAAGAAATGTGTTATTTCCCTTTTCTTGCGAGGCATAGTCTAATTTTTTGGAGTAATTTTCAGAATTATATTGGGAATATTTAATTCTTTGTCATTGGGCTGGCACCAAGGTTAGTCCCTATAGATAGATGGCTGCCTCGTGTGTAAATTTTAATTTAAGGCTAAAAGGAAACAAAAGGAACTATTTCAGTGTATTTATTTAGTCTAGAGAAAATTTTTATTACTACTACTACAGTACAAAGTTCGAGATCCAGACTCGTTGGGACTTGGGCGATTCCGGACATTGGTTGGCAACTACATTCAAAATCATTTCAGACTTTTATTCTGTATAATTATCTCTGTCTTCATATGAATTCTTTAAATAAAAAAGTTAGTGACTTTCCTAAAACCAACTACCAGTTTAATTATTTTCAATATATTTGTTGATATTACAGTTCTGTTATATGTCTTCCCTCATGTGTATGTTTACTGTGCAAGAATTGAAACAGTCCTTTTTTTTTTATTAGAATACCTTATGCCTGGAAATAACAGATTACTTTTGCTTTATTTCTCTGTAAGTCTAGGAAATGCATGATGCAAAATGGGGGAGGGGAGGAAGCAAGGTAAATATTTGTTGTCCCAAGAATATTTCATAAGAAAAGTTATCAAAAAAGGTAATAATACAGTGCAGATATACAATTGCTTTAATTAGTCTGAAGTTGTATATTGGAATGAAAAAGGAAGCCATTTCCATGTTCCCTTAGCCCCCCTCCCAGAAACTAAACGAGAAAAGGGAAGAAAAAAAAAATTGTATCTGTTGAGAAGAAACCAGAATAGTTTCTGAGTTACTACAGTGGTTGTAGGAAAACAGAGTCATAGATGGTATTATAGACGGTAATCCTTAGGTACCAGCTAATATACAAGTGCTCTTAGTTATTTTGTTTTTATGTGCTTGAAGGAATAAAACAAAATTTATGTAATGTTTTTAACATCTATTTTGAGCCAAATGGATTTTCAGATTGATTTATTGTTCATAAAAGTCAATTTCTCATCTACTTAGGAGCAAATAGAAACATATTTTGGATAAATATTTTAGTTGTGTTCTGTTGTTGAAACTGTGTTTTTCTTTGTTACAGAGTGAACTTATATATTGAAGCAAAAGACAGACATTCAGGCCCTTTTTTGTTTGAAATTTATCCAAAAATGACTTTAAGGCTTTTGAAGTTGAAGGTAATTAATTATGTTTATTTAATTTAGACTGTATCTCTGTTAAATGTTAATGCACTTGTAACCTTTAAAAAGTTCCTTTTTGTGTATTATTATTATTTTCTGTTTATAAAAATAAATTTTACTGGTGCTGTATTTATGAGGAAGAATTTCATTTTCTCTAAATTATTTATGAACTTAAGAATTCTAGCCATGTTGAAATTTTTTACTACATGTCTTTTGTGATGACTAGTAAAATATTTTATGTCATCATTTACATAGATGCAAAAATTGAAAACAATGTTATTAATATTTTCAGAATAATTAACTGAGTGTAAAGAGCAGGTAATCAAAACTAGAAAAAAAGGTATGAATGGGTTGTAGTTGCTGTATGCCCCTTTTACACATTATATGCCTTTTGAAAGAAATAAGCATTGGATTCTAAATATGTATTTAAATGGAATTAAGCTTCAATTTGGAACTGAAAAGATGAGAATAAAAAATGATAAAAGGATTTTTTTCTACGTATAATTTTTTGGGGATGGCTCCTTATTTTAAGATTTATTTCTGGATCTAATATTTCTCTTTTCATAATTTATATAAATAACTTAATTGAGATTCTTAATTTTTATTTGTATAGAAATAAGCATGTTTTTCTATTTACATTTTTCTAATTGAATTGAATTTTATTATTCTATGTGATTGAAAAAATTCAATATACTGCTTTTTTTAAAGAGAGCAATTTTGTGTGCATACTTTGAACAGAAAAAGAAAGTTAAGCATTAAAGTTGTAAATCTTCACTACTATTTTGAATGACTTGTGTATTTGTCAGAATAATTTCAATGCATTCATTATGTAATTTGAGATGTGTATATCATCAATATTCTTTATACATGTGTTTAAATATTTTATTATTCATTCTAATCAAAAATAGTTTCATAATTTCTCTCTCTCTCTCTTTTTTTTTTTATTAAGAATTGGATAACTTTGATTGTATTGAAACATTTCTATGCATTTTTCTATGTGATTCTTATGAATGATTTGTTTTGTATTTTCTGTATATATTTATACCCCAAAATGCACATTTTTCGTATTTTTTATGTATTTTTCTTTCCATTCATCGTATGTGCAGGTCGAACAAGAATATGATATTGCTGTTTCTGCACAAATGTGGATTCTTGGCAGAACATTAGCTGTTGATAATGATATGTCATTATATCATTATGGTGTACTTCCAGGATCACCAATATTTTTATATGTTGATTCTGCATACAAAATGCCAGTCCATAAAATTCCCCATACACCAGTGTCAGAGCCTGCAGTTAGTATGAGAGAAAGCAGTATTAATGTAACCATTATTGATAAAGTATCTAATAAAACTGAAAGCAAAAGCATAAATAAAAATAAAAGAAATCCTCTTGAAATAAAAAAACATAAGAAAAATCGTAATATATCTAAAAAAAAATTAGAACATCTTCAAGATCATCAGGTTTGCAATGCTAAATCAAAACAAATTAAATCTGAGAATATTTCAAATGCATCTGAGTCTACTAAGAATCTAAATCAGAATTGGGATTTAGCTGAATTAGAACCGATTATAAATCTAGATGCTTTAAAAAATAATTCTCAAAGTAAAGATGAATCAGTTTCTCATTTATTATCTGAAACAGATCAAAATAAAGATCATGAGCTGCTATCTGAAATTGATAGGTCTGTATGTTATGAATTATTGCAATTAAAGGAAAATAAAAGTGATGAAATACAGTCAGAACCTGAGGAAGCTGTGGACAGTGGACTAAATAGTGCCAAAAGGGACAAAAATGTTAACATTTTTGAGAGTGAAAAAGTCTTTTTACAGAATCCAGAAAGTAATGATTTAGAAAGTAACACAGTATCATCTAATTCTTTTGATATCTTTAAGAACAATTTGGAGTCGTCTGATTCTAAGCAAGAATATTTGAGAAATCAAATTTTTGCTGAAAATTCACCTGAAAACTTTCAAGGTACAGAGCATCAAGATGTATCAGATTTCTCAGAAAAAAAAATAGGTTGTGAAATTATGAGTGTTAATTCTGTACAGTTTACTGCCAAAGCAAAAAATAATAAAATTTCAATTCTAAGGAGGTTGAGTCTGAAGCATAGAAGAAAATCAAAAGAGACTGAAATAGATGAAGTGTTGAATAGTAACAGTGATGTACTTATGGCATCTTCTCTTAATGATACTGTGGCAGAAAACATTCGTAAGTCCTCCCTATGGGAAATATTTATAGCTGTCTTGGCATTATGTATGCTGAACACTAATCATAGCTAATTAGCATGCTCATATATTGCTTAAAACTAACGAAAATAATTACAAATTAACTGCTGTGTGTTTTGTTTGTGTATTATATGGCTTCTTAAAAAATATGCATTAAATTTTAGATTTGCATTTAAATGAAAATAATTTTTAATATATTTTAGCACATAAAAAGTTTTGAGTTTTGATGCAGTATCTTAATTTAGAGAATGAATGAAAAGAATATGTTGTGTTCCGAAACATTACATTAAATATTTATGCAGCATGATTATTGCTTTAGCGTTTTATATTAGTTTCAAGCTGATGTAAAATAACTGTAGTAATTAAATTAGGTAAAATAAAATTTTAAAAAATTATGCAGAACAGTAAAATTGATGGATAATTTGATATAAAAATTGTACAGTACTTTTTATTATTGTTCTATAAATTATATAAAAAATTTTCTTTTTTGTTTGCTAGAACTTGAGAATGATTGTAATACAAAGTTCATAGAAATTGTAAATGCCTCATGTCAGGATGAAAAAATTCATGGAGTCAATAAGGTTTGTTCAATTGCATTCTATTATATGACATTTAGAAATAAATTTTTTTTGACTATTTTGTTCCAGGAAACAAAATTTGTTACTTTATATTTCTAGATCCCTTTTTAAATTATTGTTATTTTGCATATGTGAAAGCAATGAAGACAAATAATCAAAATAAATGTTTGAAAAAAGTGACTTTTGATAGAGAGAAGAAGAGAATAAAAAGTTTAGTGTAAATAATAATTTACCAAGATGCAATATATATCAAACTATTGTTATGAATAATACTGTGATCTTCCAAAAGATTTGGCTTAGTAAAAATTTTAATTTTAAATTATTTGTAAAAATTATTAGAACAGAAGAAAATCACTGTATAAACTGTAAATCATTTTTAAATTTTGAATAATAATTTCAGCATGAATTCAAAATAAATTAAAAATTTAATGATTTTGGTTATCATAAATTGAGGAAAATAATACCGATAACTCCCTCAAAAATAAGCGAAACCGTGTAAAATTTGAATATGTGCCCAAGTAAGAGTAGCTGAGCAAAACTGTAATATGCAAATTAGTGGTGCTGCACTCAGAACACGTCATCTGCGAGGAGCATAAATGTCCATGTTTGAGAGCAAGCCCACATATTTCACTGTGGTAGTGACATCACATATCTGAGGTAGCCAATTGATAACAATGACCTCCATTGCCTGCAGGCATCATTTGCCTGCAGAACTATGATAGAGAGCCATTGGGAGACTAGAGGCAGGGCAAAGTCAAACAAAAGTAGCCAGATGGCTAAATGTGAGTCCTGTGGTTCATAGACTTTGGAGCCAGTTACAAACCATAGATTCGGCATCTAGGAGGTTCAGCCAAGGACGGCCAACTGCTATGACGAGCAACGATGACCAACATTTGACATTATGTGCACGCAGGAATAGAACCGTTACTCTTCTTAGATCTTCTGAAATTGACTCTTCTCAGATCCTCCCTTGCTGCTGCCATCAGAAGGTTGGTGTCAACATCAACTGTGCGTAGAAGGCTTCACGAAAGTGGTCTGTATGTGAGGCGACCAGCCATTTGCATGATGCTCACGTCATGCCATAGGAGGGACCGTTTGCAGTGGTCAGGACAACATGTCCACTGGATGTGTGATAAATGGCATCCAGTAGACAGCAGTTCTCTTTACGGATGAGTTCACGTTTAGTCTAGAAAGTGACAGTAGGCATTATTTGGTATGGAGAGAACCTGGAACTCATTATCATCCATCAAACATCTGTGAAAGAGATGCATATGGAAGAGGCAGTGCCTGTGTTTGGGGCGGCGGAACCGTGAATGCTCAGGTTTATAGAGATGACGTCCTTGATACCCATATACCATGCACCTATATACCAGGGCAATAGGTGATGCTTTCCTATTACAGGACGACAATGCAAGATCACACAGGGCTCGCATCGTAGATGATTATCTTCAACAGGAAACAATTTTGCGCATGGAGTGGCCAGCTCGATCCCCGGACTTGAATCCTATCGAGCACGTTTGGGATGCTTTAGGGAAACATCTAGCTGCTCTCAATCGACCCCCTCAGACCCTTGTTGCGCTTGCAACTGCTTTGCAAGAGCAATGGCTCTCGCTTCCTATGGAACTGATAGACTGCATAATTGAAAGCATCGTACATTGCTGTATGTGCTGTATTGCTTCTAGAGGCATTCATATTCCATATTGAAGGTACTTTTCCTATAGCAAACTGACACCTTCGATTTGTTCATTTTATGCATTTGCTAATTTCTATACTACCATAATTGTCTGGTAACTTCTTTTTATGTTATTTGATACCTTACTATGGAACTGATAGACCATAATAATTGTATGTGTTTGTATGTAGATAGATCATTGTATATTGTATGTAAGTTTCATAAAATTCTACATGTAACTTTTTCAGTAATCATGATTTTTGTGATCTTTCCTTAATTTATGATAACCAGTGTATATTTGTATCTATACACTGTCATATAATGCATAACTCAGAATGTAAGCTGGTTCTCACTTTTCAGTTTATATAGTAAATTAATTTTTCTGTATTTCTGTGTATGCAGAACATCAGTTAATATTTAATCTCACTTTGAAATATTTAAAATTTCTTAAAAATTTTTATTTAGACATTTCCTAACATGACTCAAAGTGGTTCAAACAGGTTAAAAAGCTTTATTATTATTTTAACAGGAACAGTGTAACAGTGTACCTGAAGAATCTGCAAAAAATTATGAATCTCTTTTAGAGATTGAAAATATGGATCTGGTGAAAAACAGCATTCCTTTTATGTGTCCAGTTTGTTTCAGTGACATTGGAACTTCTCAAGGGGTTATTTTGCATGATTGTCTTCATTCTTTTTGTCAGTAAGTAATAAAAAATGGTATAATATTAAACTATTGATTAAAATAAGCTTTTATTTTTAGATTCCAGTTAAGATTTTGCCCTTTCTGTACCATCTTTTGTATTAAATATGCAAAATATGAGGAAGTTCATTGAATGAAGTATGAGAAACATTGCTAGGCAAACCAAACATTTTTAATTATCAATGTAATCAGCTCTTATGGTACATTTCTGCCAATATTCCTGTAGTATATATAACTCCTGGGGGGGAGAAATTCTTTTTATGTTCTAGAAACCTTTTGCTAGCAGCATTTAAGGCATTATCGTCATATGCAAAATGCATGCAGAGAAAAGTCTTTCTTCAGGTTTTTAAACTGGAAAATGCCGCTTGAAACAGGTATGTATGGATGATACGGTAATATTTTAAATCCTGCAGCACTTATTATCAGCAGCTGTTGCCTTTCTAGAGTTGTATAATGCACATTATTCAATCAAAAAGAATTTCATTTGACAACTTACCTCTTCATTTATTCTTTATTTCTATACACAATTTTGGTATAAATTGGGCATAGGTGATTGTTTTTCTACATTGAAGGTGATTAGTCATCAGCAGTCTCTGGGCATTCTGGAAAACATTGGCTATACTGTAGTGATAATTAACAATTTTTTCATATTCAAAATAGATTCAGAAAGATCACATCCTGTATTTGCAAATTCAAGGATTATGCACATCATTACTCTTTGCATATCCTTATTTTCTTTTCTTTTCTTATACAGATTCAAACATCATAGTTAACATTACCTTCAGAATAATTACTTTATATGAAACTGCCTCATGATCATAATAATTTTCATCCATCAATATTTGTGAATGGTCTATTATAAAGTTTTTTTTTTTTTATTTCTAGGGGTTGTTTAGCCAGAACTGTAGAATATTCTGAAAGTACTCTTATTAAATGCCCATATCGGGATGATGATTATTCCTGCCAGAGCTGTTTGCAACAACGGGAAATAAAAGCTGTGAGTATTATTTATATCATATATTTTTAAAGCTTAATATTTTTACTAATGTGCTTTAGAAATGAATTATTTTTTTACTTTTTCTCATTTATTATCATAAACCTCCATTGTAAAACTTTAGGAATGTATAAAATAGAAAAATAAAATGGACATTCTATTACATAAGGTTCCTTGAATTAGTACTTTTCTGTTAAAGCCACACCACAGATTTTCGGTCCCATATTGATGCATTAAGGCTTATTTTTTTCACCATATATTGGACTTGATGAATGGAATAATCAGGAACAGCAAGAAAACATTTTGTAATTTTCTCCAAAAACTTATTGAAGAACATGGACTACATTAATTTTTTTCTTTTTGCGACTAAGACTGTCATAAATTTTGACAGTTTTGTTGTGTCCATCAATTTTAATGTTAAAATGAGGTAATTAAGAATTTGCATATGCCTCTCTTATATAATTATTGCAATAACAGTTCTGTTATGATTCATTTGAAACAATCTTTGGTTAACAAAACTCGATGTTAACTCTTAACACAGTAAGTAAATGTATCATGTCATGGTAATGAATGGAATCAAATTATTACTTAACTTTGTGAAATAAAAGTTTTAACTGAGAATAATATGTATTTATGATTTTCATAAGATAAAAAATGCGACTTATGTGTGATGATTGTTTATTGCGGGATTTATGGCTAATCTTAAATTAGAATGCGATTCTTGACTACTGCTAAAATTTTATAGCATTGTAAAGCATTGGCAGACATTACCATTTGAATATGTATTGTCTTATGTAAATATTTAGAACAAAATACAAAAAGGGCTATTACTGTTCTCTAAGAAAAAGAAAGTTTGTATCAGCATTATTATTTATCATCAGTATTGAATAATGCATATTAGAACAAAATATATAGCAGCAATTTTAAAAGAATTCATGAGGGATTAATTAAAAAAACCAGCTGCTCTTTGAATCTTCTTAAAAGTAACATTCAGCTTTAGAAATTGGTGTAGCAAATACTGAATAAACAGAAATGCTGATAAACAAATAAAGAAATAAATAGTAATGCTAATAAGTAAATAAATAAATGCAAAAGCTAAGGTGATGAAAATTATTTTATTGCTAATTCTATAAAATTCTTGACTAAGGAAAATATCTTAAATATAAACCTTACTATTATTTTTTAGATATAAATTTTTCTTGAAAGGATTTTTTTTTATCCCATGTAATTTTATCATGTTTTTATGTATTTATAGCTTGTTTCTGCGGATATGTACGAGAAGTATCTTTGCCGCAGCATAACAACTGCTGAAAGTCTTGCTGAGAAAAGCTTTCATTGTAAAACACCTGATTGTCCAGGTTGGTGTATGTTTGAAGACAACATTAATGTTTTCCATTGCCCGGTATGTCATCACTATAATTGCTTAAACTGCCGTGCAATTCATGAAGGTTTTAATTGTAGACAATATCAGAACAGATTAAAATGCCAAGAAAAGTTCGACCGTGATTCAGAAAAAACTTTGGAATTTCTCAATGTAAGTTTTTAGAAATGTTATTATTATACTGAAATTGAAATGAATAATATATTTTACTCTTGAGTATTTTGTGTGGCAAACCAACTAAGAAATCGAAACCACTTCTGCATTATAATTTGTTCTCAGGAAATTTAGATAGGAGTTCTAATTAGTATTTTTTTGCACCTTAATGTAAAGAAAATAAATGATTAATCCAATTTTTAAGCCTGTTGTAATAATTAGGTTGGAAATACACTCTTAGACAAAAAAACGACGCACCACGAAGGAGTTATCCGAATGGGACGAAAATCGGTAGAAGTGATGTACATGTAGAGAAAAACAAAACGATTCCAGTTTGAGAAAAATTGGATGATTTGTTAAAGGGATAGAGCTTCACAAAGTGAAAAAGTCAGTAATGCGTTTGTTCCACCTCCGTCCCTTATGCAACCAGTTATTCGGCTTGGCATCGATTGATAGAGGTTGCAGATGTCCTCCTGAGGGATATCGTGACAAATTCTGTCCAACTGGCACTTAGATCGTCAGCATCCCGAGCTAGTTGGAGGGCCCTGCCCATAATGCTCCAAACGTGCTCAATAGGAGAGAGATCCGGCGACCTTGCTGGCCAAGGTAATGTTCGGCAAGCACTGAAACATGTGCAATGTTGTTGCGGCTATTATCTTGCTGAAATGTAAGCCCATGGTGGCGTGACATGAAGGGCAACACAACGGGCCTTAGAACTTCGCCAACGTACCACTGTGCTGTAAGTTTGTGACGGATGACAACCAAAGGGGTTCTTCTATGAACTGAAATGGCACCCCAGACCATCAGTCCTGGTTGTCGGCCTGTCTGTCGGGAGACAGTCAGGTTGGCATCACACGGCTGTCGCGTCTCCAGACTCGCCTTCGCTGGTCATTGGGCTCAGTTCAAAGCAGGGCTCATCACTGAAGACTATTCTATTCCAGTCAGTGACATTCCAGTGTGAATGAACCTGACACCACTGCAAACGGGCTTGACGTTGTACAGAGGTCAATGGTAGTCGGCACAAGGGTCGCCGTGACCTCAGCCCCCTTTCTGTGAGCCATCTATGAATGGTCCTTGCGGTCACTGAAGCACTAGTTGCACGTACAGTCGATGATAATGATGCATCTGGGGCTGTGAGTGCCGCTCTGACGATTGCTTGGTCTTCATGTTCTGTCATTTCTCTAGGCCTACTGCTTCCTTCTTGACGCTGTGTGTGGCCATGGTTCACCCATTCCTGCCAACATCGTCTAATAGTGGCTTCGCTACTGCTCAAATGTCAAGCTATTCGCCGATAAGACCAACCGGCTTCTTTGAGCCAACTACACAACCTCTCTCAAATTCTGAATCTGCACATGTCGTTCGCGCACCTGTATGTGAGGTATAGTTACTGTCTACCAGAGTACACAGAATGAAATTCATGAAGAATTTATGACCTGGAATCATAATTTTTCCTCTTAAATATCGTGCCAGTTGCACAAATCAGATGTGCTATAGCGACAACCGTTCGTTCATTGGCAGCCAAAATGTAAAATTTTGCATTTTCTATCAAAACCTGTATGCATATCAATATATGTCCAATTTGCTTTATATCTTCTTGGTGTTTTTTTTTTTTTTATGTCAAGAGTGTATATTCCAGCTTAATTGTTGTAGCTAAATGTCTTGGTAAGAGCATCTTAAAAGCAGTGATTCTGTTAGACTGTTTTTGCTACCAAAGATAATCTGAAATGCATGAAGTTTCAAGCTGTCCACAGGAGATCACTAGCTAATTCCTTGTTAACAGTTTCATTTATGTCAGCAATTAGTGCAGGCTGTCTTATGACATTCAATAATGCCTAAAAATTAGTATAACTGATTTTATCCTTTAATTTCAATCATGGTAATGGCTCAAAGTTAAAATTTTTTCAAACATGCAATTCATTGGAAACTTTTGGATAAATTTCTCCAATTATAGATCTATTTGTGTGCATTTCAGCAAGTATGAGTATTGCCTGAAGAAGTATGTGTGTTGCCTATCAGTCAACTTTTACAAATTTTTTGTAATTTTTGTAATGAAAACTGTACTAGTTTTTTAAGATCTTGTGTTCAAAATTAATTTTTTGTAAATTTTACAATTTTTTGTAAACTTGCCAAAAATTGTGTCGGTTTTGAAATTTGTTGGCAAACCTGCATTTTAAGATGATATATTTGGCAGACATTCAGATTATTACATTTGAATTAACCACTTTTATTACCTCAAAAACAGAGTTTTTTCACATTTAGAATATGAAATCTTTTGCTGTGTATTGCCCCATTTGGTGAGTTATTGTTATTCTGTTGATTTTAAAACTGTTTTTCAGTTTTTTGTGATGTCCTGAGTATTTGCATAGTGTAAAATGTGGTTGCTTACCAAAGGAGCATACTTGATTTAAGTGAAACATAAACTTTAATGGGTGCTTTTCTTGAGCTTAACAAAATATATTGTTGTGTGCATACGGATTCATAATAGACTGAATGCACACAGTACTGATGATAGCTTGATAAAATTTATTTTTACCAAAAAAAATTGTTTATAGTTCTGGAACTTTCCACAAAAGCTTTTGTACATCTCTTGTCAGTATCACAAACCACAATCAATAGTAACATTCCAAATTGCTAAAAACGTTAAACACAATTCAATGCAAAGTACATCTAAAAGGCAAACCTTGCATGGATATCTCCATACTCAGAAGTTGCTGTGAACTAACAAATAATGCTCTTTTTAGTCTTATCTAGTTTTTCTCCAGCCACCAAGAAATCTCTAGTACCTTCCACTTCTCAAAATTATTGGAAGGCATATGAGGGCTAGATACCGTTACTAGTCTATACTTGATTGAGAACTAGAGTTTAATGCTCTTCTTTACCCAGAAATGATTAAATTCATGTTTTTTAATTAGTTCGCATTATTGCTGAGGAATACTTTCAGTTTGCTTCTGCACTTGAAATTTGTATTTCTTAAATGCGTAAATGCTTCTTAAATGGAACTTTTCAGTAGGGCATATACAGTGAGTTTTAGCAATTTGCCATCAGTGAGCATTATGAAGTATTTTGCACCACCTAAAAATGTGACATTATTCATGTGTACAGGTTGAAGAATATTATGTTTTACTGTGTGCTTCTTCAGGAATGGTAAATAGGATTTCATTTTTACATTTTGGAAATTTTAGGCCAAGCACCATCTTTTTAAAATACAATGCTTTTAAGTGAGCTAGATTTAAGTGACCACACCTTTCATGCCCACAGTTTCAGTTTACTGTTTGGCATATTTGGTACAATGTTTGTAATGAATGCAGTTTGATGAATTTCCTGCAATTTCATTCAGATTTCATATAAAGTTTAACATTTTTTTATGCACTCTATCTCAGATGATTTCGCACTTAAAGCAATAATTGCTAAAGCTTTTTGATCCTTTGAGACTCATTTAAAACCAACCAAGTTAAGCTTGGTTAGTTTTAAAAGTTTCTAGCTTGATTAACTGCTCACTCGCAACTTCCCAAATTTCTGACTGGATTAAAACCATTTTTGCTTGAAAATGACATATCTCAAAATTTAGTATCATCTACTTTTTCAATTTGAATATTCGGGTTCATCATTTTCATCAGTTACATACAGTTTCAGGAAAGCCAAGGAAAAAAGTAATTTTGCTTACCTTATGTTTTACCAAAAACATAGATGTTTGACTTACTGTGTAAACGTACATCTCCAGTGGACTTCTTAGGCACCTGGGAACTGGGTCTATAACCTATAGTTTGGTTTTTGGTGATGTTGGCAGTATTTACATAATGTAAAACATGGTTGCCTACCATAGGAGCATACTTGATGTAAGTGAAACATAAATTTGACTGGTTGCTTTCCTTGAGCTTAACAAAATATATGTACAGGGCATGTCAGTCTATGACATGTAAGGGACATCTTATGGATAACAGGTGATTAACTGAACTGGTATAAGTTGCTGCGTTATGTTTACTTTGCAGGTTCTTGGCTCTGCAGTAAATGTGGTTCAGGATACTCTGCTAGATTTTTGCTCTCATTAGTTTTTGATAGCTATATTCCTGGTCAGGATTCCGTGCATCACATTACCACACTTTGCTGGAGAGAATCATGGCTATTGGCCATATCGATAACCAGAATGCCATCCACATCGGATAAGCACATTGGGAGGACACACAGTCCTCACACCTTTCTTGGCTTCTACCACAAGATTATATACTTTATCCTCTTCAGCACTGTGCAGATGCAAGGGGGAGTGCAAATTTTGTAGCAAAAAACATTGGAACTGCATCTGAAAATAAATAGCACTTTATGTATGTACTAGGGGACTACAAAGGAATTATGTACTATGAATTGTTACTTCTAAATCAGATAATAAATTCTGAAAAATACCATTCCCAAATGGCAGCTTTAATTCCCAAATGACAGTATGAAGCAGAAACTGAAGTTAAGTACACAGAACTGATCTATCATCAAGATGTCTTCCATCATGACAATGCTTGGTTTCATCATGATAATGCTTGCTCCATCATGGCAGTGCTTGGGATTTTGATGAATATCAGGCAAAGACTTACTGTGTATGCTGGGATTTTTTGTGTGCCCCTGGTATTCACCAAGCCTTGCCCCCTTACATTTTCATATTTTCGGTTTCTTCAAAACCTTGTGAATGACCGGGAGTTCACATCTTTGCAGATTCTGAAACAAAGTCTCGATAACTTCTTTATGAGTAAACCTAATGATTTTTTTAAAGAAGACATTTTTCAGTTGTGGGAAAGTCTAGGTCAAAATGGTGCTTATGTGATTCAGTGAATTTGTTTTGTTTTGTTTTTGTATTGCTTTATTTTATTTCTCATGGAAAAAAACTGCAGAATTTTCCAGATGACTCAACACAAAATGAACAAAACATGTTGCCAGAATTTTTCATGGGTGAAAGGTTTCCAAAAGTGACGCAGTATAGATATGCTTTTGCTCTAATTGATCTGAAGCTGACAGTGAAACAAAGAAGCCATCCTCACCTACTCTTAAAAACACATGCACACACTTGCAAAACAAAGTGAGAGGGAAGGAGAACATTAACAAGCATAGAAAAGAAATAAAAATCTTTTATTCTCTCTGGTTAATTTTTCTTTACATATCTAGCAAGCTGGTTTAGCCAGTGCACATAGCATCATGCATGCCCTCCTTTTTTTCAGTATATATTTGCTTTACATCTTCTTGATAAGATATTTCCTACTTAAATTAAAAAATGTACAAGAATTTAGCAGAAGTAATGAATATTAGCTGAATTTTTGGTTTTTAAATGTACAGATGTACATATAGGGTTATTGAAAATGAGTGAACCAATTTCATGAAGCTCTACTTTATTAACAAAAAGAATTTCAGCCTATTGATCAGGTAAAATGTTTTACAAATAATGAAGTTTTTATTTTCTGTCTTACAAGTGGTTCAGGTAAACTGAGAGATGATAAGTCCATCATTTGCTTGAATTAAGGTCTTTTGTGGACATGGCTGAAAAGCAGATTAGATTTTCTGCATTACTTTTCCCTAAATTTGAAACTTTCAGAGCTTATTCCTTTGCATGGCTATCTTCTTGAGACTGTCAAGAGCAACATTCTTAGAGTAGTGTTTATTTCATCAAGACCATTCATCAAAACACCATTCATCAAGACCACCTCCAAAAGTTCATGAACTTAAGAATGCAGAACACATTATGCTCAAAAACCGTCGTTCCAAGTATAGAGAGGCAGCTGAATGTAAGGGAATGATATATCCATAGCAGAAAAGAACACCCTGATGGCAGCATTTAAGAACGAAGAATACTACCCTTTCAAATGGGTTGCGATTCATCTGTGAAGATGTTTCATAACTGTGAAACAGGACTTTGAAATTGGTTTGTTCGTTTTGAATAACCTTGTATATATCTGTAATTTATTTACTAGATACTCTCTTAACCAAAAAAAGTCTGCTGTGCCAAAAAATTAAAATCCTTTATAAAGTTATTATTATTTTAAGGTTTGTTTCCTCTTTGCAAGCACAACAGCCTCTGATAGGCCTTGGCTGTCTCAAGCACGTACTTCTAATAACGCATCTCCAATTTTTATTTTCAAAGTTTTTCAAGTCTTTTTCATTGTCATATAACCATCCAGTCAGTGGTCTTCTTTTAGCCGGGATCCTCAAGTTTTTTTGAGTATCAATATCTTAGTGAGATTATCTTCCAGGCTTCTCCAAATATGGCCCAGCCATCTTAATCTATTCTATGGATGACTTGTGTTATTTGTGATTGCCTATAAAGCGTGTATAGTTCAAAGTTATATCTTGTTGTCCAACGTCCCTCTTCCTGTGTTGAGTGAAAAATGTTCTGAGGATTTTTCTCTCAAACATGACCAGTGAGCATTCTGTATCTCATTAAAGTCCATGTTTCCCTTCCATAAAGTAAAACAGGTAATTTTAGTGTCTTATATATTCATAGTTTTATTTTGTGACTTAATTAGATCTGAATTGTCTTCTTAAGCTAAGAAGAAAATTTGCTAAAGAAGCATTTATAAGTCATTTTAATTCCATTATCAATTTCTACTCTTAACTTATTTTTGTCATTAGTTATAGTGTCAAATTATTTAAATTCCTCAACCTTTTCAAAGGTCTAACCATTAATACACATTTATGATATGGTATGATAGTTTGCCATGGAAGGTGGAATTTCCACGAATTTAGTTTTTACCCTTGTTCACTGTGAGGCCTATGTTTTTGGTAGGAGATTCGAAAGCTGATAAAGCCTCAGTTATTACCTTTTCTGACCATCCAGTAATATCTAATAGCTGTGCAGGCCAATCAATGTTTGGAGAATTTAAAAAAAAAAAAAAAACTATAATACAGGATGACTAACCATAATAAAACTGGCACTGAAAAGTGTTTTTTGAATTTCATGAAAATATACTCAAAACAACAAAGAGATCATTAGAAATTTGAACAGATACTGTTTTCTGATTTGTTGAATGCAACACAGAATAGTGAAAATGGTAAAACAACGCATGTTCATTATTAAGTGTTATGTGAAGCACAATTTGTGAAAAACTATGTATTTAACTCTTTTGCAAGATTTCAAGAAAGGAGTTGTCTTAGCAGAACCTCCAGCAAAATGTGCAATGGAAAACTTAGCAACAAAGTGGCACAAAACAGGCTCTGTAGCAAAGACCAGTTCATATGCTCATTAATAAGGGTAAATTTAGTGCCATAATTGAGCACATGGTACTTATATACTATCCCGTCAGCTGTGAATATTGGCTATCATCAAACCATGGAAGTTGGTGGAGATCATGCTTCTTGAATTCTGAAGGAACTAATGCCTCTTTATCTAATAAACAACCAGCATTTGACCCATTTTTTCTGCTTTGTATAAAGGCTTTCATAGATTTCCTTTATTTTGTAGACCTTCCAATTATGCTGGAAGTTCTGTTTGGAATGTTGTGAGAACAAACTTCCCGCATATATTTGTTCCAATCTATTATTGTTTTGTTGGCCATATTCAGCTGACCATATTATGTCCATTAATAGCTACTTTTTTTAATAGTAGGATTCCATAACTTTGAAAATAATCTACTGCTTGCTGTTCTGTGGAAGGCTGGTCATAAATTTTAATCCTTTTTTTTTTATCCAAAATGTTAGGACAAAAATACAGTGTTAATTTTTGTCCTTATTCATTAAAACAAAGCGCAACTTATTGAGAATCAATATTGGTTATATCAAAAGAAAGTGCAGATGTTATAAGTGTGTTTTTATGTCACGCTTATCTATACTTTTCACTAAACTACACTATTTTGTAACAGTTTCTTGATTGATGAGATAATACATACATAAGTACCGTACATATTTTTGGGCCAGTTTTATTTTGGTCACCCTTTACATCAAGGCAGAGTTTTACTTATTGCATGTCTATCGGCATAACATGCAGAAAAGTGTTGTAAGATTTAGATTGCCATTGCAGCTTTTTGGTAAGTGATGAACTTAGCATTTTACATATCTGTGCATACAAAGTAGGTAATTTCAGAGAGCAAAGCTATATAAAAGAAACTGATATGTTACATTTTACTTTTAAATTACTAAATTACATTTTTTATATACGATAAACACAGTTAACTCTTGAGCAGCTCATGTCCACTTATCCACAGATTATTTTTCAGTAATTTTAGCTCTAGAAGCAAAAAGCAAAATTCTTTGAAGATTTACATTAGTTAAGCAGAACGTTGCAAACAGACCACGTAGTGCATAAATATTAAAAAAGTAAAATAAATAACAAATAAAGTACTCTGAAAAGTTAGCTATGTTATTAATGCACAAAATGTAGCAAGTACTATTGTATTCCATCATTTGCTACTGTAACATAAATAGAGATCTGTTACAGAAAGTAAATATTTTTTGTGCTATTAAGGCATCAATACTTGTAGGCTTAATCTGTGGCATTGACAGTGAAAAAAATTTAAATGAAGATAAATCATATTTACATAATCTCAGTTCAGTACATTCTATACTATTTATAAATACCTGCATAAAAGCAGCGTTGTATCTACTGTAACATGTAATAATTTTGCAATGACTTTCTGTTGTTAATATTGTTGTGAGTTTAGGTATTTTATCTGCTTAAAATGCTGGATTGTCAGTTTTTGAAAGTTCATTGAACCATTTGATTGAGCACTGCAGTGAAATATAATTTCGTATTTCTTCAATATGTTTAGTTTAGTGCTGCTAACCTTAAATAATCTCATATAAAGTGTATTATATTTATACTATAATTGTTCCCAAGATGTCCGAAAAAATTTAATTTCAAGAAAAATTTGCACTTTGGATTGCTTAGTTGCAAAAACATTTCTAGTACTCAGTAAGGACTATGGCTGTTATAATATATGACTGTGGTATTCAAACTTTGGCAGTGCAATCTCGTAAAAATGAGCACGACCTCAATTAGAGAGTTGACTTTAGTTATATACAATCAGTTTTGTAGGATTTCTATCCACCTTGTGACCCCACTGTAAGTTTTTGAAGGCCCAAATGGGGTCATGACCCATAGTTTGAAACCCACTGCTGTATGCTATAAAAATTTTATGCCCATTTTTTATTGTGTGAGAGAAACTACTGCAAAATAATAACAGCAATTGCATTTTCTTTGTTATTATAAAGTAGTCATATTTCTTTTGTATTATTATTAATGCATAATGTACTGATAATGGGTGATTAAACTTAAAATTGTGAATAAAATATAACATTATATATGCATTTTATTTTCATTATTGTCTTTCTTAAAGAAGTTTCTTTTCCCCCCTTTATTTAATTATAAGAACATAACTTGTAATACATACTGTATGAAAAATATGCATTAATCTATTGTTCATTTTAACAGTAAGTCTTGTGATCAATAAGAGAATATTAGTAGTAAAATAGGGTGCAAGATTTGCGGCTATGCTAAGATGTTTGGTCTTTCGATTCTTGATGTGTGAATCAAGGGTTATATTTTAATAAAGACTATATTTAGTCATTTACATGCATGTAGACAGAATGGAGAGAATTTTTAAATTAAAAGTAACTGTTATAGTTACGATGTTAAAAGTAGGTAGGATTAAATGACTATGTAAGAAAGTATAAGACTCCAGTTATATCTGAGAAATACTCTAGTCCTGAAAGTGTGAGGTGTTTCTGATTGATATATAGATAAGAAAATGAATTTAAGTTAAATGGTAAACTTTGTTCCCAACACTATGTTGTTATTTTCGTTTCTTAAACTGAGACATTTAAAGTGAAATTGTTAGCATTTCTAATAAGATATTTTTCAGCCTGTATATAGGATATCCATAGTTTATAAAGATAATTAATATAATTTTATATTTGTTTAATAATTTTTTTTGTAACCTATATTTGTAATTTTGCTTCTATTTATAATTTTTTGTGTTTCTTATATTTCCTCTAGAAAATGATTGATGATGGGAAAGCTATGAAATGTCCAAAATGTGACTTAATATTAATGAAAAAGTGGGGTTGTGATTGGTTAAAATGTTCCATTTGTCATACTGAAATTTGCTGGATTACAAAAGGCCCACGCTGGGGACCTGCCGTATGTATTATTTGCACTTTTGCACAAATTATTTACATAGTAGTATTTTAAATATAATGCTTACAAAATTCTGAAGTGCTGGTGATTTCTTATTTATGGAATTTAAGAAACATATAGACCAGAAGAAATATTATATGTTCATTACATATAACATTTTCTTCTGGTCTTTTTATGTATTTAAAACACTAAAAACAATAAAAAATGAAATTAACTGCATAATTCACATCAGAATTTCTCAAGCTTGTTAGATTATTTCCCTCTAATACTGCCATCTTGTAAAGGCTTTTGCTTAGCATGTAACTGGGTATATACATGTATATAATTTTAGTATTATATAATTATATGTAATTAACATATAATTTAGTTTGTATTTAAAAGTCTGATTATTAGTATCATTTTAGTAAGCTAATAGCTTATCAAAATTAGGGTTAATAAGTTTGTTAACAGAAGTTACAAATCAATATGATTTCATTGTCTTGTCATTAAGTTGATATATAGCATTAAAATCTTGTTCCATAAAATATGAAAATAGAATGAAATATTAGAGAAGAACTCTGTTCTTCATATCATATAATAAAGTTATTGGATGAAATTTGTTTATCTTCTTATAATATTGTTCTACAGTTTTTTGCCAGAACTGCCATTGCAATAAAGGCTGAAACCCACTACTACTCAGTGTCCTACTGGAAAATTCAAATGCATCAAGATGAAAATATTATTTATTTGAAAAGTTATATATAATAAAAAAATTAAAATCCTGCTATTACAATAATATTTACATATATTATAATAAATCCTGCTATCCTTTATAAATTAAAATCCTGCTAATTTGTCGCTAGCTTAAACAAAATGGTGAAATAGTGGAGTAAAATAATACTGGATCATTGAGTCTACACAGAATTATCTTCAAATTTTTAATCAGTTTCTTTTTTTTATCTTTTCATCCCTGAGAAGTAATTATTTGTAATAAAAGCAACTGATCTTATTTTATTGATCCTAAGATAATAAAGTTTGAATTAGAAGTCATTTCTACATATAATGCTTTAAATGACTGAAATGATAAGCATTATATGCAAAAGAAATCACTTATTATTATAAAAAATAATTTGGGTATATAAATACAGTATAATATATATTGTTTCATGAGGTTAGACATATTTATGTTTATCTCTCTATGATGGAAATAGTTTCTATAGGCCAACCAGAAAGGAAAGTTTTTTTTTTTTTTTTTTTGATATTTTCATCGTATTGGTTCAGATAAAAATTATTATGCTGTAAATTCATTCTGCATGTAGCTGTTTGTTTAAAAATAAGCAAATACCAGCCTTATATTAGCAGTAGTTATAACTTGGAAAGACTTAGTACATTTTGACTGGTAAACCGATGTGTTCTTTTATTGTCATGAACAAATATTAGCAGAACATTTTGACTGGTAAACCGATGTGTTCTTTTATTGTCATGAACAAATATTAGCAGAATGCATGCTAAGGTTAAATTTGGAAATTTTTTCATGTTCAGAAAACATAACAATTTATTCTCAGTTTCAGATATATAACATTTGTCGCTATTGTGTAAAAAGGAGGAAATTCTTTCAAAGAAGAATATTGCTGTCATGAAAGTATATGCTTTAATCTATAGTAATGTGCATTTATATAGTACTCATGAAAGTTTTGGTTTAGAAAGAAACAGACCTAAGTAGCTCAAATCAGTATTTCTCTGTCAGCTTGTTTTTGTCCCATTATATACCCTCATGTCTTATTTTCTTAAGATTATGATTTTTACCTGATGGCCATTTTCACAAGAAACAGAAAATAAAATTTATTAGATTGGGTTCAGTAATTTGCAGTCTAGTATTTCTCTAGTATTTCCAGGTTCTTAACATACATACTTTTAACAACAAGCCAGGTTTAGGCCTGTGGTTATGCATTGTGATTCTCAACTGTGTCTTGATTGATGTGTTTTGCATTTTAAATGAACAGAGTTTACTCTCATTTTAAAAATAAAAGATATATATTCTGGCACCTTTTGTGGGGGAATTGCTAGAAAGAATAAAGTTTGCTTAGTGTAAGTATCTGTGAATAATGGTTACAAACAAACATAGTTTATGCATTTCTTTTTTTTTTTCTTTTTTTTTTTTTTTTTTTTTTTTTTGGACCCAATTATAAAATACTAACTATATATAGTATAATACTGCACAACTGAAGCTGATTTACTCACTGTAATTTGCATTCTTGTCCGTATAAGTAGGAATAGCATAATCTATTTATATCATTTTGTGAACTTGATATGTTCAGTGTTTCAACAGAATTTGATTTCACTTCCATATGACTGTGTGATGTTCCTGTTTTGCCATTTAAAAATGTATTTATTTAATCTCAAACTTTATTTCATTCTAGTAATGTGTGCATTAATATTATGTAGACTGTTTGTAGACTGCCAAGTAGCATTCTCTAATTAACATTAACTAAAAAAATTCAAATTAAAAGAGGTAAATGTGTGTCTTTTCTAACATTCCAATAATTAATTTTAATGCTATGAAGCAAATATAAAAGAGTGAATAAATCACTGTATTTACTGCAATAACTGCAGCAAGAATGTAGATTGTCTAATCAGTTTTAAATAAAATAAAAAATAAGATATCAATAATTTTTATATATTGAATTCATGTGTTTTATATAACTATTTCGTTAAACTTGACTCATGTCCCTTATTTAGTCACAGCCTAAAGTTGAGAATGCTTTCAAAATTTGAGTTCCTTCTACTATTTATGTTAATTGCTTGTCGTTGTTGTTGTAGTATTTAATTTTTCAGTCATAATCTGAAATTTTTAAAAAAGAAATATTTTGCAGGGGCAGGGTGATACAAGTGCTGGTTGTAGATGTGGAGTAAATGGCATCAAATGCCATCCGTCATGTACATATTGTCATTAAATCAATGAGTAAGTTTATAAGAAGTGTTAAAAGCTAATTATGTCACATTACAATAGTTCAAATATTAGAACTTCATGAAAATGCTATTTTAAATTTTGTAAAAGAACATTTTGTATGAACTTGAACTGCAATAGCAAATGATATTAATTTTTAAGAGTAATATCTATATACCATTTTAGATTTGTTATAATTTGATATTTGATAACATTTTGAAATTTTATAAGTATAATTTTAGTGCTGATACTTTGAATAGAAAGAGTTCCACCGTGAGAGAGATATTTAGAAATGTGGTCATCCGTGAAATATTATATGGAGTTAGAGCTTAGGGCTGCCGGACAGAGGAGGTACGTAGGATTAGAATGAAATTGGACACCCTGCAGAGAGGCTGGATGCTCGTCATTACAAGAGCCTTCAGAACCTTTCGACTGAAGTTGCCTGCATGCTTGCAGGCGTTCTGCCCCCTCTCGATTTTATACAAATTATACTACAAAAAGTTTCTATTAGCTAATAAAAGTATTATAGATACTGAAATTGGACAAAAAGTACTCACGAGTAAGGTACTTTCAACAAGAGAATGAGGATATTACTCACCCAATGACATGATTTGGATTATTTTATGATCTTGATTTTCCATCTGGTGATGAAATAGACGTTTTTGCAGATGGTTCAGGAATTGATGGGGGAATGGGTAGTGCTGTGGTAATTTATTTTCATAGAGTGGAGATATACAATGTGAGAATAAAATTTAAACCAATGAATTCGGTTTATCAGGCAGAACTATATGCATTGACAGAGGCTTTGAACTGGATTAATAAAAAATTAACAGCTCGATGTTTTATAAATATTTATACTGATATCCTATCTGTGCTATAGGCACTCGCCCAACCAGATCATAAAAATCAAGTGATTAATGAAATAAAAGACTTGTTTAAAAAGGCTGAAAGAAAACGTATTGTTAAATTACACTGGGTGAAAGCACACAGTGGAATTGTCAGAAATGAAAGGGTGGACACCCTTGCTGAAATGGCGGCACTTTGGGATAAGACCAATAATTTTGATATCCAAGATTCAAGAAATAAGACCATTTCTGAAATGGAAACATCTAATAAGAAAAAAGAGTTAATGAAAAACATAAAGTTAAACAAGAAGATGAATATTATAAATAATGTTGATATAAATCAGGTACTGACTAATTATGGGCATTTCCCAGCTTATTTTAATCAGTTCCATCTACAGAATAATGATAAATGCTTAATATGTGACAAGTTTAGGGACGCCAGACAATTCATCAGTTAATGTACACTTACCCAGAGTGCAAGAGCGAAATATAGAAAGAATTTAAGAAGATAAGAAAGATTTTGCAGAGACAATAATGAAAATTATAAATATGGACAAAGATAGAATTGGTATTCGGCACTGAGACTCAGATTTTGGACTTTATTTGTTTTTTCTGGCAGTCCCTTTTTTTTATCATATGGTCGGCTTGTGCCAGCTAGTAGGATCGGGACTGTGCCCTTATAATGATAATGATATTACTTAATAGAGATTTCATAAAAGCAGAAATGGACCCACCAACAGCCAAGTGGTAAAGTTGCTGATTACTAGCAGTTAAGCCGGAGTTTCAAATCCCCTGAACGGGCCAGCTGCCTAGGCATTTTCTTGGTTTTCTGTGTGTGTAACATGTATACAAGCCAGTTTCCCTTAGAAAGTTCTCCACAAAGGCATCCCTCCCCTTAGGCAGATAGCCCTCGAGGGCTTTGCCTTAATCAAATAAACCAAACCAACCCAAAAAGCAGAAATGTAGATTTTGAAATGTGTGCATTAATGTTTTTTTTTAACTTCATTTGTTGTTCCAGTTTTTACTTTTTTTTTCCTTCTTTGAATTCGTAATCCATGCACACTCATATTTGTAATGCTTTGCTGAAAATTAGGATTTCGTTTTCTTTCTTTTTTATTATTGTTATCTTCTTTGTTGTCTATTGACATGACAGCCCAAAGTAAACCACTGCCTTCTTTTAGAATCCTTAATTTCTTTGATTCATGAATTGTATGCCTGCAATCAGCAACATACTATACTGATCAGATTGAATGATAGAAGAGATTTCCTTGTGTACCATATATAGTGGATTTGTCTATATAGTGAACACTCAGACTTGCTGCAAGATATTTTTTTAATTCATTTAAGTTCAGGTCAGTTCAGCTTCCCTTGCCATGCATTTGCTGCCTTTCAAACCAACTTACTATCCATCTAGAGATGATTCTTAAAACCCTCGACTTAACAGCTCAAAAACTTGTTCTGAGTTTATGAACCCAAGCATCAGTAGCTACATAATGATATAAACCAGCTCATATTGCTTTGATTTATGATAGTAGTTGGGTAATTTATAATTAAATGTAAAACGCTACCCTCCAGAACACACGCAAAATTTGATAAGTAGGAAAACATATAAGGTTTCTCCTTCAATCTCTTTATCTTCTTGCTAAACATACACTGTGAAACCCTATGTGGAAGACAGTGAGCAAATCTAGGCTATGTCCTTTAGTGTTGAAGAACTACAAAGTCAGAGGGAGGGTTTAAAGGACCCTTTAATTCAATTAATTACAACTCTCCAACTTGAGAGTAAGCCACTACTTGGGCTGAACTAAAATAATATGAAATAAAGTGTGTTAACAAATTCAAATACCTAAGCTTAACCTTAAGTAGGATGGCGAGGGAAGCTTAACTCTCAGTGAAATGCAATAATGCGAATTTCACGAGCCAGAACTAGTTATTGCAATTGCCTATGAAGGCGAACTTTCACTAGACAGAGGAAATCTTTGCGCGCACAGCCTTACGGCGATAAATCCAAGACTCTGTCTTCTCCCCTCGTTAACTCCTGCCTTTTAAACTGCTATCAGATATATGCGATTTGTATAAATATCTCGCTCGCGCTAAATTGGGGCAGCAACTGAAACTTTGAGATATCGATAGGAAAGTTCAAACTAAAAATAACTTGGTTAATTAAAATAATGAATGCTAAAAACAGACCACATGCACAGGGAAACAGCAAATTGTAGTTATTTTTCAATAGATAAGCCATTGCATTTAAGCTAGTTTTTCTATCATTTCCAAAATTTTAGGGTGCCTTGCTCCATTTCTTGAGTACTTTAAAGTGTATTTCTTGAATGTATAATTGATGGGGGTATCTTTAGTTGAACTGAAGCATTTCCTCTTATGTACAGACACCAAGCATGAAAGTCTGGCACTGATGTAACTAAGTTTGGACTGTAATTTGGGAGATTAGAGAATTGCCCAGCCGTAATATGTAATTTTGCCATTAATGTTTTGAAATCTAATAGGAAGTATTGTCATAAAAAGTATGCACTTCTTTGTGAGTCTGAGATGGAGTTTTTCAGTTAGACTAAAAAAAAAAAAAAAAAAAAAAAAAAA
>KK121132.1:536643-590053 GCA_000611955.2 Stegodyphus mimosarum | reverse complement strand
TACGTATTAAAGCATGAAGAAGGCCGACCAAATAAAACTTTCTTTCTCCTTAATATTACTAGCAATTAAGAAATCGTACTTAAGTAGTAAAAGGTTAAGACACGTGCATGTGATAAAATATTAAACAAGAAGAAATATTTTTTCCAGAAAATAAAATTGAATCAGCGGAATGAATTAAAAGAAATTAATACTGGAATTTATCAATGAAAGTTTTTTTGTTATTACATAATTTTTAGATAATCTCAGTGCAGATTTGTTGCGAACCTCAGCAGTATATGACGGACTATATTATCCCATCTAATCAGAAATATTATACTCAGTATCTAAATTTGGGATCAAAGGCGCTTCTTCGTTTCTATTTTATTTCAAAATCTGGACGTAAATTAGATATTCTTTCTAGAGATAAAAACGGATTAGGACGTTAAGAGATAACATTAATCACGAGAGAAAAATTAAGTTTCATAACTACGATTCTCGGTATAGCATAATAAACTTTCATCAGAGTTTTCTAGACAGCAGTTGAAGATTTCGTTGAAACAGATATGCCATACACGTTGATCTGTTCAAGTAAGGCGTTTTTAGTTTGAGAGCTTAAATCTGAGGATATATTACTTTCTCATTTAGATAGAATATATTTTTGCAATCTGTACAAATTTAAGAGTAATTCGGACCTTAAGGTCTGTATTTAGGAATTGCACAATGCAGACCAACCCGGCTGTCTTCCTAGTTACAGATCTATTCCTTGAGGTTTTCTGTCTAATTTATGACTTATTGATTGCTCAGCCGCCGCTTGCAGCTTCACTGTTGACTATTTCGACTTTTTCTCACTGTCCATTATTAGATCTACAGCTACCCTCAATAGCGCGTCGAAAAAATTTTTTCCGAGAGTATTGGCTTCTTGGATATCTAATTGGTTGATTTATGAAAAAAAAATCAGTTCTTTGGCAAAGACCTTTGGTAGACAGAGCATGGACTGCGAAACATCTACTCGGGCTAGAATGTCCAGCCCAACCGTTTAGTCCAAGAACCCTCTTGTTTAAACTTGAGCTGAGAGAAATTAGTTTCCGTAAAACGTTTTTCTAGCCTCGCGCTTCACTATATATAAAAATCCCATTGAGGTAGGTGATATGAAAAGAAAGAAAAACAAAACAAAAACGGTAGAGGAAAAGTTTTACGTATAGAATTTGTGAAACATGAATAAAGAAAGAAACTGGTAAAAGTTAATAGGATTTTAATAATTTTTAAGGGAGGGGGGTTCATTCGAAAAGGAAACGGAAAGCTAAAAATAATGGCTATAACTTTTTAAAGTTTGCTCTTCTGGAAAGCAGTTTCATTAGAATTTTAAAGTCTAGAAGAACTGAAAGATAATTACATTAAAAACTGAGAAAGAAACGAAAGGGGACACGATTTGTCTTTACTTTTGAGGATAATTTCACAGTAGTTTCGAAATACCGAGACCAGCTGGCGGATTCTTATATAGACTTTGAGTGAGGTAAACCTCTCCACTCGACTATCACAGCATATCTGCTACAACCTATCATAGCATATCTGCTCATACTTGACTATCATAGCATATCTGCTACGACCACAGCATATCTGCTACAACCACCGCATATAGTTTGCCAGCAAACCTAAAAGAAATAATCTATTCCTTAAGCATGTCAGGTCATTTTGTGCATTTTTGTATGTAACCACCCTCGATAATATACCAAAGTTAAATTATTTACACATAGAACGCTATTATTTGTTATAATTTCTTGATAATTCTAAACTTAACGCCTATTATTGTGCTTGTCGAAATTTTGGGCATTGCAGAGAGTATGAATTTGTGTATTGAATTAATAGCGATTTAAGCCTTTCTTCAAAATCTCCAATTCGTATATCGTTAATAGCGATTATTCAAATTAAAGACCTTTCATTTTCATAATCAAGTCCTCCCCCCCAGTAATGTTGCAATGCACGGGTATTTATTCCTATTTATCAGTCAAGCAGCTAAGGGATACCAAGGACAACTTTTCTGTTCGACAAAGCTTCTATCAAAATATGGTTTACTGACACTGAGAAAAATCATCGTGCGTTGTGCTATGGTACCAATGATTAAATATAGGACATGATATAGAATGCGAAACGCATTCATGAACATTTGTTGGATAATTCGTTGCAGTTATCAGATTGGGAGTTCAACTGGTTCAGCATCAAATAAGCTTATTGAAAGTTATAGTATAGATTATCAATATTACATAAAAAAGAAGCAAAATAGAAATATAAAAAAATTACATATTGTTACGGATTTTGTATTTAATTTGCTATTTTTAGTAGAATTGTAATTACAATTTTTTTATTGCCCCGTGCAATGCAGCACGAGACTTATTTGAAGAGAAAGCTACGCCAGGTAAAAAATACAAGAGCGCATGCATTTAATATTTAATAAATATATACCTCCTAATGGTACTGTTTTGCTACCCAGAAAAATCGAGAAAATGCATTTTACGAGAATATTCTCGAGCTTGATTAAAAAGCTTATAAAAGCTGAGTTAAAACATCTCAGCTCAGTTGTTGTTTTAAGCGAAATGTATTGTTTACTTAGTGCTGTTATTGATTGTAGCGCATTCGCTGTGAGATCGAATTAACTTTCTCTGTATTTTGAATTTGAATTCTCTTTATATTCTAGTATTTTAAAATATAACGACTGTGAGATATTGCGATATTGTGCGATTATTTCTGAGGAAATATTTCAGCAATTAGTTTTATTTCTTGCGAAAAGAATAAATAATATCAACAATTTTTGGTGTCAGAAGTAGGATTTGAATGCCAATCACAAGAGCGATGGAAGAACAATTAAGACAACTCGTGTCTGCCTTTGCTGCATTTCAAGAAAAGAGGGAAGCTGGCCAAGCATCCTTCAAAGAAGAGATTAAAGCGGGACAAGAATCCGCTAAAAAAAAAGATGGAAGCGGTCAAGCTACTGTTAAAGAAGAAATGAAAGCTGTTCAAGAAAAGATGGAACCTGTTAAAGAAGAAATGAAAGTAGGTCAAGAGGAAATAAAAAAAAAGAGATTACCTGTATAATAGAAAACAAATTTGAGGCTGTGGAAGGCAGAATTGATACTGTTGAAAATAAAGTTGGACACACTGAAGGAAGAGTTTCTTCTATTAAAGAAGAAATAGAAGAAAGAGTTTATTCTGTAAAAGAACAAATAGAAGAACGAGTTTCTTCTGTGGAGAAACGAATCGAAGGACGAGTTTTTGCCGTCCAACAACAAATTGATGACAGTGTTTCCGCTGCAGTCGCCAAAGAAGTTGACATCTTAAAGAAGTGCACAGCAACAGCAGGAAACAATTCTGAAGGTTTACAATTTCTACCCATGCCTGCTCGTCCCTTTCTGAAGCTATCCGCATATAATGGGAAGGCCTCCTGGCAAGTGTATAAGACACAATTTTTTATAGTGGCGGATACGAATGGATGGTATTCCCAAGCTAAGGCCTGTCATCTCACCGTTTCTTTGAGAGCAGACGCAGCAGATTTCCTGCAGACTCTTCTCGAAAACCAGAGGCTAGATTTCCAAGCTCTGTCCGGCGCATTGGAGCTGCGCTTCGGGGAGAAATGTTTGAAAAGGAGTGACCGACAGAAACAAGGGAAATCCTGTCCCTGCAGTACTTTATCGACAGCATCGGAGATCCTGAAATACAGAAAGCTCTGTGAATGGCGGATGTCAAGGCTATAAAAAGCGCTTTAGTGTATGCCATGAAATTCAAGGCAGCCCAGCAAGCCACTCGTAGAGATCGCTACCCATTCAGAGCTGTGCGACTCCACGAGCCAGTGGATCAATTGATGGCTCGTTTAGATGATTTATCCAGACAAGTCAATGTTTTGATACGGAGTAGGAGTGAGAACAAATTGATTGTAAAATGTTGGAAATGTGGTGTCGAAGGCCACGTACGAAAGAACTGCAGAACACCCTTGGGCACGAGAAATAAGGTAGACGACTTAACGAGAGAACGAAATGCTTTGAGATGGAATATTGGTGACAAGAAATCAACCCTAAAGTGTTGGAACTATGGTGCTGAAGGCCACATACGAAAGAATTGCAGAACACCCCATAGCATGGAAAATAAGACATCCGATTTAAATAGACAATTAAATGTCCTGACACAGATAAGGAGGGAAAAGAAACCAAAGTGCTGGGACTACGAAGCTGAAGGCCACGTACGAAGGAGCTGCAGAACGCTCTAGGGCATGGAAAATAAGATCTTTTCCCAGCACGCCGCAGGAATCAAATCAACGACCATATTGCAGAGCGGAGTTTGGACGATCGTAAAAAACCCCGTTTTAAAACGCTCAAGATTTCTGTAGCGAGTGGAAACAGTAATGGTCTATCCATCGATGGGCATACCAATGGAGTTCCTTCCAATATGACCATTGATACCAGAGCTAATGTTACCATCATTCGGAAAGATTTTGTTCAGCAATTTAAAGATAAACCGATTTGGAGGCCATCCTGCGTTACCCTCCAGACTGCGTCTAGTGATAAAATCGACATAGATGGGAAGTTACACATGGACATCATTGTTGGAAGTGCCGCCTACAATCACACGGCATGTGTGGCGGATACTGCAGATCCTTGCATACTCGGATTGGACTTTTTAAAGAAATACAATTTTTCCTTGGACTTCAAAGACAACAAACTCTTTTCAGCACCAGAGGATTTAACTATTCATCACCAGAAGGGATCCTCACCTCGAAACGCCGACGCCTTGTCTGAAAGACCCCGCTCAGAAATCTGTCGAAATCATACTAGAGTCGAAGAGAAACCAAAGACTACCGACAATTCTCCACCCCAGATGATCATCGGTCGTGATCTTCGTCTGTCTAGTGATCTTTTGTTTGGTTGCCCTCCGGATGTCCCTTCATTGCCTGAGGCATACATTCAAGATCTCCAGGATTCAAGATCTCTTGAAGTGATGCACAACTTTGCACGAGAGAGAGTCAACTTGGCGACGGAGATGATGAAGACTTGATACTACACCAGAGCTGTTGGATATCGATGCAACGAAGGAGACAAAGTGTGGTTGTGGAGTCCGACTGGATGGAAAGGACTCAGTCCTAAACTACAATAACCTTGGGATGGTCCGTACACAGTCCTAAACAGGCTGAAGACGTCGTTGTTCGGATCCATAAGTAATCGAACTCTAAACCTAAAGTCGTTCATTACGACAGGTTAGCTTCTTACTTTGGCCTTAGTACGTACTGTATATAATTGTAAAAAGTAATATAAATAGTATAAGACCTTGTTCCTTTTTGTATTTACTATTTGATTTGTTTTAGGTTACTTATTGCAGTTATTGTTTATGTTGTTTGTTATTGTAATGTACTGTTTGTTATTGCATTGATACCTTATTTGTAAGTTTGGCTTCCTGTCCAGGGATTGTACTGCCCGGGACGTACAGTCCTTGGAAAGGAGGCAGTGTTACGGATTTTGTATTTAATTTGCTTTTTTAGTTGAATTGTAATTAAAATTGTTTTATTTCCTCGTGCAATGCAGCACGAGACTTATTTGAAGAGAAAGATACTGCGGAAAAGTAAGAATACAATAGCACGTGCATTTAATATTTCATAAATAGATATCTCGTAGTTGTAGTGTTTTGCAATCCAGAAAAATCGAGAAAATAAAGAGTTTACGAGAATATTTTCGTGTTTGATTAAAAAGCTTATAAAAGACGGATTAAAACATCTCGGCTCAGTTGTTGTTGTTGTTTTAAGCGAACGGTATTGTTTACTTAGTGCTGTTATTGATTGCAGCGAATTTGCTGTGAGATCGAATTATATTTCTCTGTATTCTGAATTCGAGTTCTGTTTATATTCTAGTAGTTTAAAATATAACTACTGTGAGATATTGCGATATTGTACGAATATCTCTAAGAGAATATTTTAGCATTTTGTTTTATTTCTTGTGAAAAGAATAAATCTTATTAACTTTTGTCGACTTATGCATTCAGTTCATTACGAACGCGTACGCACGCAACAGTATATACACTCATGTCCATAAATTAAGGATAATGCAAAATCAGGCAAAGGAAGAGTTAGAAGCAAAACAAATTTGACTTATTTGTAAAGCTTATTTATTAAACAAAAGGTAAAGAGCAAAAAAGATGCTATATGTTTGATATTATTAAAAAAATAGAGATTTTTTCTCCCTGGAGCAAATTACAAAAAAAAACCTATTTAAAAAAACCAATATTACATGGTTGGTATGATTGTTAATACATTGTATGTCTCCCAGACGATGCAATACAGTCCGTACAACGCCTAGGCATGCTGAGTATCAAATTATCGATCTGATCTTGGGGGATATTACACCACTCAGAAAGCAATGCTCTCCGAAGTTCCGGTAGACATGTAAGAGGAGGTTGACGGGCTGCAACTCGTCGGCCAAGCATGTCCCACACGTGCTCTACTGGATTCAAGTCCGGAGAGAATGCTGGCCAGTCCATACGAGTGATATCCTTCGATTGAAGAAATTCGCTTACGATGTTTGCACGGTGAGGACTGGCGTTGTCATCCATAAACACAAATTGTGCGCCCATGGCGCCCCGAAACAAACGTACATGTTGTTCCAGAATGACGTCCCGATAGATTTGGCTCGTCATGGTTCCAATTTGAACATGCAGGTCAGTTCTGTAACCCAGAATAATTCGACCCCAAACGAACACTCCTGCACCACTGTAACGGTGTCGTTCAGTGCTGTTTTCTTGGTGGTAACGGGCCGGCGAGAATCAGACTGCAAGCTAAACCTGGACTCGTCGGAAAACATCACACAAGCCCACTGTTGCGGTGTCCATAATGCATGCTCTCTGTTCCAAGCTAACCGCAAGCGACAGTGAGTTGCAGTAAGTGGAACGCATCTGACAGGTCTACGAGCATATAGACCAATCTGCCCTAAGCGTCTGTACACGGTCTGCCTTGAAATTGTCCTACCAGTGGCTGAAGAGAGCTGATGAGACAGGTCTAAGGCTGTGCTCCGCCTGTTTCTTTTGGCAGTAACTGCCAAATACCGGTCCTCATTCGGCGTTGTATTTCTGGGGTGACCTGTGCTGTAACGTCTACTTACATTACCATCATCTTGGAATTGTTGCCAGAGCCTGAAGGTGACACTCTGGTGAATTCCAAGTTCATCTGATACTTCCAGTTAGGTACGCCACATTCCAGACGGCTGATAATTCTACCACGTAAAAGATCATCCAAATGCGTCCTTTGTGTCATAACTATTCAGTTATTGCACTGAAATGCTTATAAAGCGCCTGCAAACAATTTTACTTCTTTGCTTGTATTCCTTATATATCACTCTCTTACACTCTCGTCATTGTGACGTACCATCAGTGTCATCTGGCTACTTCCTGAAATTTGCATCTGATTCTTGAAGATGTGTGTAGTGATTTTACAGGTGACATATTTATTTTAGAGTTTGATTTCCGCGTGACTCCGAATTATCCTTAATTTATGGACATGAGTGTATTACAGTTTAAAATTTGTACATCGTAAGAATATATTTTCCTGATTATATAACAGGAGTTAAAAATAATAATTTTTTTATTTATATAAAACCACTTTTACAAGTTTTTCTTTAAAAGTGAAATTAAGTTACTATCTGTTTAAAGAATATTCCGCTCTATTTTTAAAAAGATGTAAATGTGTAATTGCGGCTTTTGAAGTTTCTGGAATACTTATATGCGACTCCTCCTGCCACGAATTTTGCCACCGCTGTTTTGTAACATTTCTAAGAAATTATTCAATTTCAATAGTTGATTTCACCTACGGATTGTAATTTGGAACTTTACAAAAAAATAATAAATATTTAACAGCATATGTAGACTAAAAAGAATATGTACAACATATATTTGTTTTATTTATTATAATTATAAAGTATCTAAAATTTTAGTACTTTTTGGTCTACTGGAATTACAATAAAAGCTTGTTTGCTCCCCCATATCGACATCACAAAATTTAAATCGAACTTCCAAAGCGAAAGAGTTCCAATGCGCAAAGATGCCACTATTGTTATGAAATTCAGTATCGTCAGGAAAGGAATCTTGAGATCTTCCTTGGAGAGCAATCGCCAATTTGCGCAAGAGTGCCGGTATCTTTTCTTTCTGTTCAAGTTAACAAGAACTCGACAAAATACAAGCGTGCCTTTCACATGGGTGTAGTGACACCCATGTGAAGGTGTTAATCGTAGCAAACAGTTTCTCACTGCATAAAGTTTCCAGCATTTTCATCACATTTTATAAAATCATCTGGGTGACAGAACGTGAAAATTCTTCGCTCTTATGCAATGGTGTAAAGCAGTGTTTCCCAAACTTTTGACATATGTATACCCTCTTCTATAATTTTCCTAACGTGCACACTTCACAACGACGGCGCAGAAATTTAAAAGTTCTTTTCCAGGATGGATTATTTACCAACAATTACTCTTCCTGGCCATTGCAAAGCCTAAGACTCGCCGGATTTTTTTCTCCCTTTCCCTTTTGAAGACATGTACAACACTAGCGCAAAACCCGCAATTAATTTTTTTGCGCATATTAAAAGTTATTCAGGGCTGGATTAAGACTTTTAGATGTCCTAATCACTTAAAAGATTTTAATGCCTTCACATACATTCAAGCTTGTGTTTCCTTATTTTTTCTCTCTCGGACTACTGAATACTGGTAGTTCGACCTGGTTTGGGTTTGATTCCAAACGAACAGGCAGGCTGCAGTTGGTTTTCCCTATATGTAATGAGAATATGAGCCAGTCTCTATCAGAAAGTCCTCCACGAAAGCATTCCTCCTCTCAGGCAGATAGCCTGTGGCTTTGTCTTATTCAAGTAACCTAATCTTCTCACTCGGTATTAGTTTAACAATACAATACATTCCATAGTAATATCTCAATAGGAAATTTTTATGGTGCTCCCTTTCCTTGATATTCTAAGCACGTGCTCATTTTGCGTAATGGCTAACCCAGCTGTGGGCTGTTTCCGAAAAATGCTGTCACTAATTGCCGTTTGAGCGGTTGGTCAATAGACCCATGGTTCCAGTTTAAGAAATGAATCAAACGAAGTCTTTTCTGCGAAATAAGTTAATAAGACTTAAAAATAATATAAATAAATAAGACTTAATTAGTAAAATTTATTAGTTAAATAAATAAGACTTAATTAGTAAAATTTATTAGTTAAATAAATAAGACTTAATTAGTAAGTTCCTTATTTTATTAAAAGGGTGGGAAGTACGTAATGCACAAAACTGATTCTGAAAAATGTTGTCAAAACTATATAACAAATCACTTTTACGATATAAAATTACCGATTTAAAGGATCATATAAAATTCAATTTTATTAAATACAAACCACTTTTATGAGATAAAAATGACCGCCTTACAGGATCATATAAAATTAAGTTTTATTATATCCAAAATTTTGAATTTTGTTATTTTTACACACAGTAATCTGAAAGCAATGTTTCTAAATTAATGTCTTTATGATGTAAAAATATCTTTTAGAATTATTTGAAAACCTAGCAAGTATAGGTGCCTATAGCAACATTTAAACATCTTTAAAAATTGTAGATAATATCTGGAGTAATTTTGACCGTATGAGAGTAATATTTTACATTTTACTTCCTTGTACGAAGTAAAAAGGAACTATTGTAATCGCGAAAAATTTCGGGTATCATATTTCAACGAAAATATCCATTTTGAACGCTATTGAATGCAATTTACCGATATTTTTGAGTGACATCCGTACGTAAGGCCGAAATAAAGGACTCTTTTACCCCAAAAAGATTATAAAACGGATTTAAAATACATTCTGAAGAGATTTTTACGCGGTGTCTGCGCGTACGTACGTACCTCGCATAACTCAAAAACGAGTAGCCTCAGAACGTTGAAATTTTGTATATGGGACTGCTATAACATGTAGATGTGCACCTCCTATTTTGGTTGCAATCGCCCGCACCAAAAGTATAGAAATATCTAATATATATATATCCTTACACGGCTCAGTGACCTCAGTTTCTTTATTCTTATATGTTTGTTAATTGTGAATTTTTTGCTTTAAAAATGATTGAATTATGTTTGTTATTATCTTCCGGTTAAAGTTTTTATGCCTGTAGTTAACCTACGTGTTATAGTTGTAGAATTGTCAAGAATTTAAAAGTTGTTTAAATGCGGCTAAGCCTAATTATGATTATGAAAGCAGCTGTATCTGTTTGCATTTGAAACTTACCAGAATAGTGGATTTGTTGCCAATCTAGAGAAAGTAAGCTTCGCAACAACAAAGATAATGCCTTCTTTTATTATTGCGAATTAAATATCATGCTTAATCCATTCTGGAATTTATTCGAGGGAATAAGTGCTTAAGATTTACTTCGTAATTTTTAACATAGATATTTTGAGTAGTTATGTATTTTTGCCTTGTCGCGAAGTGAGAAGTGAGAACTGAATTAATGGAATGAGAAATACTGAATCGTCTGTGAAAAGCTGTTTTTTTTTTTTTAATTTCTTTTATACATCGTTTTAGGTTTATTATAGTATTTGAATAGAACATGTGGCAACGATTAGATAATTTTTTAGATGATATACATAATTTTTGTGTATTCAGAGTCATAAAATGAATGAGACGAACGCTGTTAAGTGAAGGTAGCGCTAGAGTGTCGCTGTGGTAAACAAATAGAGTGAATTTTAAAGAGTGCATTTATTCTATTGTGGTTGATGCGCTATCGATGAAATGGATTTAATTCCATCCAATAAGTTTAAATGAAATGCAAAATGCGTATAGTTTAATATTCCGTACGAGAAAGTCATATGTTGTATACATCAAATTTTTTAAATATTACTGTTATCACGGAAAATGGTAATATCATTGATTTCTTCTACTGTCTCTATACTTTTACTGAAATTCTCGTAATTTGAAAGGCTACTTTATTTGATTCATTTCTACAAATTGATTGACATTCTGTAGTTCTGCAGTTTTTTTGAGATACCTTGTATGATGACGAATAGTCGTACGAACTATTGAAACAATTTGACTAAATGTAACAACATATGATTTCAATTCTTTGCAAAAATTTTCAGTTTGATTGTCATTCATATATAACATTCTTATTCTGCTGCTCCTTTACACGTTTGTGTGGTGGTAAAGGAAGTGAAAAGTTTGCTTCGAAACATTCAATAGAAAAAATTTGTTCTAATGGCATAGGGCAAATAGCTGTGCTTCTTTTGTGCCACATCTACTTCTTTTCCAAAAACTATAACATTTTAGGAATAGTGCTATTAATTTGATGTCGGTTAATAACGAATATTCTGTGTTAACTTATGATCACTGATATAACTTATGATTTTGTGTTAACTTATGAAAAGGTTTGATGCAAAGATCTGTTCGTTTTAAAAATATTTCTATTTCTTTTTCCACCACTTCATGCTTTCTCCTTTTAATACAGTCGTCCGAAATGAAAAATTCATTATCCGCGGATGCTTTTTCAAACCAATGTTGTTTTTCTTAAGTTAGCAATGCTTTGTGCTTAAACTACCAGCGGCACTGCGGTAAAGTCGCTGAACACTGTTAATGCAATCTGGTGTTCGAATTCCGGTGAACTGGTTGGCTGCATGGGCATTTGCATGTTTTTTCCATTTGTTTAACTTGTTACGAGTCAGTTTTCCTTAGGAAGTCTTCCAAAAAGGCATCCCTACCAAACAATATGTAGTGTTGTATGTGTATGTATGTATGTAGAATGCATGTATGAATGAATGAATGAATGTATGTATGTAGAAAGAATGAATGAATGTATGTATATGTATGTAGAAGAATATGTATTATATAGACGTTCTTTGTCCCTACGCTTAGGCAGATAGCTCTAGAGGGCTTTGGCATTCTCAAATAAACCAAACCGAACTAGTCTTTAACATATTAAGTCTTTAACGGCCATAGGTATTGTGATTACTGAAGCTGTGACTTGAAGCTTCTAGAACAGCCTAACTAATAGTGTATGTTCTTATCTTTTTCAACGAATTTCCTAGCGAAAACCTTTCATTTCAAAAATAGTTTCATTTATTCTATTGACCCTGCTTAAAATAAGGAAGCAGTTTAATATGTTTCCTTTTTAGGAAATAAGTGATTAATTACTCACAGTAAAGCATGCTTGTACCATCTATTCAGAAGAAAGTATGCCTTCGTAGAAAGCGATGCAAGGAAATTGTTTCAAATCTTTTTTAATGTGGGAATTCACATGCAACCATCCCATTGAGTGGTAGGAAACCAAATCCGGAACGAACTATCCGGCCGCTTTTCCTTCCGGGCTACAGGTTTTCGCTCAGAAGATAAAATGGTTGGTTAAATGAAATGAAATGAAGTTTTGATCAGATTCTGAGGCAAAGTCTTCGTCTGCTATATAACGGGAGAAGAAATGCGAGTCGCGCAGCGGAGATAAATCTTTCGGCAGATCTATGAAATGGTAGATTTTAAATATAACTCATATATATAATCATCGATGGAGGGATGGCGTACCTTGAAAGTGTTTCTCAGTTTGTATGAAATACCGCACAGAAATGCTTCAAGGTCGAATGTATAAACTGTTAAAGTATTCAAGCCAGCATCTTAACTTGCCATAGCTTTGTACACTGCGGAGGGGGAGGGGGATGGGACAGTTTTATATATCTCATGTTCTACTGGATCGATACGAAATTCAACATGCTTTTTTCATGTCTTGAAAGCGCGACTTAGTATTATATATATATATTAGATTAATATATAGCATTGTTCTAACATAGGTATTTCGATACAAAATCGGACTTTTTCTGAAATAACATACCAATTTTTTTCTATATTTTGATTTTATGACTTGAATTCTGCCAAAGTGCCAGTTTTGTAAAAATCGCACGAGTAGTTTTTAAAGAATTAGCTCTTAAAATTTTAGCTCCTGCATGTTAATTTAATTTCGTACATATTTATTAATCTCTCTTTTTTTTTAATTAAACTTTTCATTCTTCCTTTCACATTTTGAAATTTAGGTTCATTCCACATAAAATTCTCCCATTTTTTTATGATTTATTTTTAAAATTTGCATTTTTAAATATTTTTTACAAAATTTTCGAAAACATTTTTGTATAATAACCTATCAAATTTTTAACATTATATTACAGTAGATGTATTTCTAGGCACACCTGCAAAAAATTAGAGTTTTTTATTCAAAATTTTCTAAGATACATGCGAATTTACGTATTGGTACATTTTGAAATTTGGCATCTTTTTTTTTCTTTTTTTTTTGAGCGATAATAACGCCAAATGAGGTTTGTGGATTTTGTGAAAATTATTTGAAAGTAAAAAACGATGACTTTTTCCCGCTCGTGTACAATGAAAAAAAAAAGAAAAGGAAAATTAGGTTGCTATAAATTAAGAAATTTGCCAAGGGAATTATTCTTGGTGCAAACTGAAAAAATTACACCAAGATAAATTTTGAAATTTCTGCAAAACTTTCTCACCCAAAATTACAAAATTTAGTATCTCGGCATAATTCGGGTCGTAGAATCGAACTATGGAAAAAAATTGGCATGTCATTTCAGAAAAAGACCGATTTTGTATCAAAATACCTACATTAGAACAATACTGTACATAAATCTAATATACATCGTAAATCGCGCTTTCGAGACAAATGAAAAACGCAATTTGAATTTCATCAATCGGCCCAGTAGAACGGCAGATATGGATATGTCCCATTTTTTTCAGTCCAAAGGGGCAATTTCCCCAGAAAGACTATTAATATCGTTTTGGCATTTTACGTCGATTCACTATAAGCCTTGTTTCACTTTTCAAATTGCTGCCACCAAATATTTTCGCAAATATCGATTTCATATTTTGTAGAACTTTAACGAATTTTTGATTAACAAACTCAAAGATTTCAAAGCGAGCAATAGGAACGTTGTACAGAAAAAACATTTTTATTTCCAGCACGTGAGACTGTGTGTCGGAAATTCTAAAGATATGCTCAATTTAATTATTTTGCGATATTTCTCTTGAACTGAATTTTGTCGTTTAAGTGCGAAAAACATGATATTTAATAGCTAAATGCAACACACAAAATGCTAAAAAAATACGCCCCTTTAGACGTAATTTAAAATCTGAAATCTTTCAAATTTTTTAGTCCCAACGAGGCTTTGTCCATTTTGGCATTTTGCATTAATTCACTATAAATGTCCGATTCACTTTTCAAATTGTTGCCACCAAACATTATCGCCCTGCATTATATTTAAAGAAATTAAATAATGAAGAATCTGCATAAATGTCCGATTCACTTTTCAGATTGTTGCCACCATACATTATCGCCCTGCATTATATGTAAAGAAATTCAATAATCTGCATAGGTGTAAGTATGTTTCTCGCATCGTGATAAAACAACGGTACCTAGAGCCATTCAATTTTGAATAACGTACGTTTCCATCCGAATATGGACATCTGGAAGCCCAAATTTGGAATTTGCTTTATTATCTGTTTCATATTTTTTAAAACTTTAACGAATTTTTGATTAACAAGCTCTGTAGAGACATTAGGTTATTTCGGAGCAGGAGACATGAAAAATGTGCAACGCTTTCGCCGGGAATCGAACCACGGACCTCTCGGTTACGCGTCCAGCATGCAGACCACTACACCACGAAGGCATGCGAAGAAGGCGGGAGAAATACCTTATATACTCCCCCTTTTAAAGGGCGACTGGGGTTTTGGGGACCCAATCGCCAAATCCTGGTGGTGGAGAATCATCATCCATCACCTTTTTAGTTCGGGCGTCAGTGTAGAGACATTAGGTTATTTCGGAGCAGGAGACATGAAAAATTTGCAACGCCTTCGCCGAGAATCGAACCACGGACCTCTCGGTTACGCGTCGAGCATGCAGACCACTACACCACGAAGGCATGCGAAGAAGGCGGGAGAAATACCTTAAACTCAACGATTTAAAAGCGAGCAATGGCGACGCTCTATGGGGGAAAAATCGTTTTATCTCCAGCGCGGAACTGTGTATCGGACATTCTAAAGATATACTCATTTTAAAATTATTTTGTGATATTGTTCTTTAATCGAGTTTTATGGTTTAAGTTCGAAGAACCTGATATTTAATAAATAAAGGTAACACACAAAACGTTAAAAAACGCCCCTTTGGACGTAATTTAAAATCTGAAACCCTTGAGAATTTTTTTTATTAATCTTTTATTTATTTATTTATTTATTTATTTGCGCGGTATAACTAAATAATTATGCCAGCATAGTGTGGATACTCTTAACACAGATGGATAAGTCAAAATTCTTAGATTAGTTTTAATTTTAATTAGAAAGCACTAGTGAGCGAGTTCTACATTCTGTAATATTTTTTGTTTTGTCCACTCTTTTTTCTTTTTTATTGTTTATAATTTGTAATATTTTTTTGTTAAATTCCTCTTTTGCATTCTCTAGATTGCTCACAACTTTACTTATAGTTTACTAGATACTGCCCTAACTTCATCGCAATTATTTAACTTCTTCGAATTTATTCGTTTATTCTTCACAATTTAAAAAATTGTTTCAAAAATATTTTTTTTAAACCTGTAATTTGGTTCAGTTTGCAGTTCCTTTGACAACCAGCCGTTTCCATTGTCAAAAATTTTTCCGCTCGAAGAAGACGAACACGTGTTTCATTCATAGAATTGTTCTATAAACTGTCACTGGTCTAAAACTACAGATACTTTATTTTTTAGATATATATTTTGTCTAGTTTAAATTTTAATTTGCTTGTGTTTTTATGCTTCCTATTTATCCGAATAAATGATATGAGTTCTGAAAGTCAGCAAACACCTTTACGTAAATTTTTACGTTAATGCTTTAAAACTAGAAAGAATTGAAACGTACTGTTAGACTGGATTCTTCGTTTCAAAAAGCGACTGAATATTCATCTCTTAAATGTCACTTGGTAGATTACTTATTTCCTATTTTTACCCTTTACGTCCATTTTAGAAAACTGGAGATCTGACATAAAACCGGACTTCCTGTACATTTTTTCCATTTTTCTCCCTTTCTTTCTTTTCTTTTTTTCTCCCTCCGAGTCTTCCGTAACAAGGCGGGTTGAGAGGAAACCAAATTGTAACCCTCGGTTGAGTCTAACCGCCGATAAATTGCCTCCAATCAGAATCATCGAATAATCTCGAAATACCGGTCGTTGCCGAAAGCCCGGCATAAATTTTGCGTGAAGAATTCAATCAATTATGAACAAGGGACAATCAAGCTTTTGGTAACACAATTAGGTCCTCCAGAAGCGGAGAGCCGTGGGTATTATCGGAGTACTTTACAGGAAAATGGCTTAAGTCATCGTTTTTGTTAATTTGGAACTTTTTTTATGCTTTAGCGTTAGTCTCAGTCATTAATATTCACAAATATAGTTTAATAATGTAATCTTCTTTGTAATACCGACTGATGATTTTTCGTTCCTAGTTTCTGATACTGAAAAACACACATAAAACTTTTTCACATCTATGCGTCATTTCGTGAGCATCCCAAAACTCTTTTCTTTTTTCCCTCGAAATTGCTACATAAATATAAATCTTATTACCAATAAGTATCAAAATTTTTTTAGAGAAATGTATCATTACGTTCTTCATCCACTGATAACTGCGATCAAGCATGTTATTATATTAGGAACATGATTGGGGTTTTGCTCCAAATTTAGTTACTAGTGAGGAAAAAGAAACAACAGCAACAACAACAAAAAAAAAGTATTGTTTCAAATTTATTACTATAACCTGCGATCCATGTAATGATATTAATATTTGAGTAAATTTATTTATTTTTATCATTAAAGAATTATTTTTGTTATTGAAGTAATTAGCTCAGATTTAAAAAGTTTTGAAAATGTATCTGGAATTTAAAAAAAAAATTCTAATCTAAGTTAATATTATAAGTATTATATGGAAAAGTTTTACCTGTAAAGCATTATTAACTTCGAATTCCTTCTTTGTGACTACAAAAGAAAAGTAACTTTTATTACAAGAATACTTTATTTTTCAGTTTAGGAAGAACATTTTCAAGATAGAAATAATATGTTATTTAGTTAACTGCATAGCTGAAATTTAACTAAAATTCATAATTTAAAGTTTAAAACACAAGGCAGTTCCCGTAATAATTTATTATTTCAAGAAACATAGATTTTTTTTAACGGGCTTAAGTAACTTAAGTAGTTTGAAAAAGTATTAAAGAACAGAAGAAAAAAATATTCTTAACTTCTAATTATGTGAATTTCTTACACACGAGCATCATGCTTTATCCAACACTTCTTTATTATTGTTTTAATTATTATTTTTACTGCACTAAGAACACGAAATGTATCTTGGCTTATTTAGCATTTTTAGTGAATATATTCAATATATATTATTTTAAATAAAAACATTAAAAAATGAATAAATAAATAAAATCTGAAAGGTTTCAGATTTTACATGACGTCCAAAGGGGCTTTTTTTTAACATTTTGTGTGTTACCTTTATTTATCAAATATCACGTTCTTCGCACTCAAACCATAAATTCAGTTCAACAGCAATATTCCAAAATAATTTTAACATGAGCATATCTTTAGAATGTCCGATACACAGTCTCGCGTGCTGGAGATAGAAATGTTTTTTTCCCGTACAGTGTTGCCATTGCTCGCTTTGAAATCGTTGAGTTTCTTAATCAAAAATTCGCTAAAGTTTTACAAAATATGAAATAGATAATAAAATAAATTTCAGATTCCAAATTTGGGCTTCCAGATGCCCATATTCGGGTGGAAACATACGTTATTCGAAATTTGATGGCTCTAGGTACCGTTGTTTTATCACAATGCCAGAAACATACCCACATTTACGCAGATTCTTCATTATTTAATTTCTTTAAATATAATACAGGTCTCTTAAATTTGGTGGCAACAATTTGAAAAGTGAATCAACGTTTATGGTGAATCAACCCAAAATGCCAAAACGAAATTAATAGTCCTTCTGGGCAATTTGCCTCTTTGGACTAATAATTCCTCTGATTAACTAACCAATCATTCATTTGAAAAATGCTCGCAAAATTTTGTAATTTATTTACACATCTGTAGGACTTGATTATTCCAGTTCGCCTCTCTCAAAGACGTTTTCCCCATACAGCTCATGGTGAGTTAATATATACTATTTAAGTAACAAGACCACTTTAATGGACTTTAATTATGTAATTCTTTTTCCACACTTACATTTTTACTGAGTGAAAAATGCTACAAACATTAATCTATATGGGTTATGCAAATTATAGACATTAGTTATGTTGATTAGAACGGAATATTATGGAAATGTTCGTAGCTTATCAAAATGCGCAGTCGCATATCAAAATATTTCTGTTGAAAAATATGAATTTGTGTGGAAAAGAATTTAAACATTTGATAATGATTTTTTTTTTTTTTTACTTTTGTATCATAGATACTATGGATCCACATTTAGATCTGACATACGCAGTGAATTTCTATGAAAGGATTAGTGGTAGACTTATGTCACTAGTGCTCTGAAAGGGTGAAATGCTATAGGCAGACGCTGAATTGAACCTCTTTGGTCGCTTCACTCCTCAAAGGTTCCTCTTTTCGTTCTTCGGTCGGTTGAATTCAACCTGGAATTGCCCATGGGCACTATTTACGCTATAGCGATTCAAACTGTGATACGATCTTCTTCTGTACATTACAGAATTCCATTAGAAATCAAATCGCTTAATTTTTTGTCGGATGGTTTTTTTTTACTAGAATTTTTATTATGTGCTTTAAAACTGGAGTCGACAAACATTTCTCGCAAAGGATCAGCTATTAGGTACAGTGATCCGTCATTATATACAAGTGATGGGGGAAAATAAACTTATAACCAAAAATGTTGAGTTTCCTAACGAACACAAATGAAAAGCTTATATAGTAGCGGGTTGCGGCCAACCAAAACTTATTATGTTCTATGTAGACCCGAAAAGCAAATGTATAAAAGCATTTTAATATAAATGAAATCAGTTTATTCTTTCCAAGAAACATCCAATTCATAAATAATGTTTTGTTGCCAAACCAAGAACAAGAACTTTTTACACTTCCGGTTAATACTACGACGCCATGATTTAAATCTGTAAATTTGTTAATGTAATATAACAACTTTTTTTCAATCTCAGTAAAAGAATGAACGTGGCAATAACATATCGTGTCAATTATCCTAACCCAAAATAAAAGGCGCTAACAGCAGCTATTTATTTAAAATGCTGTTATTAACAAAACAGTTTCGACTTAACAATGACGTCACATGTAAGCGCGTGCTTTTTTCAACGTCAGAATCTAATAATAATAAATTTAATGTTTGGCAATGCTACTTTTATTTTATATTTTGTAAAACTTAATCATTTTTAGTAACAAACTACGATTTGAAAGGGAGCAGGGGAAACACTTTTCATAATAAAGCATATTTTTATCTCATTTCCAGGGCGCGATACTGTTGCCACTCGGAAAAATGAGTGCAAAAATTGGCGTTTTCAGAGCTTTTAATTAATACATCGGTTGATTAAAGTTGTACAAAGATGAGAATGGTCGAAATGGCTTCCCGAGAATTTTTGGAATTCGATTGTTATTTTTATTTCATGTTTTGTAAAACTTACAAATTTTTTATTAACAAATTCTACGATTTAAAGAGAGCAGTGGCAACACTTTTCGAAATAAAGCAGATTTTTATCTCATCTCTAACGCGCGAGGCTGTTGCCGTTCGCGAAAATGAGTGAGAAAATTAGCGGTTTTCAGAGTTTTTAATTTATATCTCGGCTGATTAAAATATAACGAAGACGAGAAAAACCGAAATGTCTTCCCACGAATTTTCTGGAATCCGCGGGGTATCGCTCTCGAATGTTAAAAATGCTGTCACAAAAAAAAATGTAAAAAAAAAAAAAAAAAAAAAAAAAAAAAAAAAAAACAGACGGATGAGTACAACTTTTAATAGAATAGAAGGGAGTATGTGTCTGTGTATAGAACGAAGAATTCGTGTATTTAATATTAAATACCTAAATTAAATATTTAACATTTATCTTCTAAATTAAATATCAAATTTAAATAGGAATGAAGTGAGTAACAATTAGTACCAATTATCAGTAGTATATCTAGTATAAAATAAGAGAAACAGGAACTTTATGCCCTGCAGGTAAATCTGAAATGTTACATGTCCAATCCGAGGCACTTTTCAGATAGACTTGCAAATCCGAAACAATCCTGCATTGATTTTTGTTTCATCGAAATTGATCAGATTTTTTTCCAGGTTAATGCAAGACAAAAGAACTTTTGTCGATTTAAAAAATAAACAAATGATTGAAGCATAATTTTATTATTACAAACAATTAGTACCCTAATTTTTTTCACAGTTGTGTACCTATTACAACGAAGCTTTCTAAAGTAGACTTCATGCTTCCAAACCATCTATGATATTCATTACTATTGCTTATTTTTTTTTCTTAAAAAAAATGTCCGCTTTTAGATGTGATCGCCATGTTTCGCTATACCTATTTCAGAAACATACTCTGCGTTGCTACAATTATTTCAGAAATGGAGTTTAATTATTAATAATTCAGTTTTGTACATACAACTGTTTAAATTTTGGAAAATTTCATGTCTTTTTATACAGAGTATTTCATTTAAAAGCTTGTTGTGAGGTAATTATTTATTATTCATCAAAATATTTCTTTCGGGAGCTAAGCTTTCCTCCTATGTTCACATTCCACAGCATTTTCGATAGGTGATATAATTAAAGTACTATTCAAATGATTTAATAGTACTGTCCGTTTTCTATGCACGAAACCACTGGAATAAAAATTCCTTCACGAAACCAGCTCTTTGCGGACCTTTGCGGAGTTTATAAAACATGTATTTAAAAGCAAGATTATCTGATTATTGTTTAGAATTCTAATATCGCAGCAGTATGTTAATTATCTGGAGAGGCATTAATAAAATTAATGTCAATTATATTTACAAAATTTGGAAATGTTTCTATAATATAGGATAGATCCTGAAACTGAACGTTGAATGGAAATTCGAGATTGTCCCAGTCTGATTTCATCATTCTTTTCCAATTAAATAAAGCTAAAATGGTGTGAACATTGCTCTAAGTTTGAAAGTAAAGCAAGTATCAGAGGAATAGATGAAATTATATACCTTTAAATATCGATCATATTTAAAAAATGTTAGAATAACTTATAAAAATTTAAAATTTACTGTTTATGTATAGTTCAGAGAAAGGGGATAAAACTGAATTCATTTACAAAGTTAATTCATCCATGCCCAGCAGACTCATCCGAGAAAAATTTATTATCATTAATATCGATTATAGTTACGTCACATTATAGCAGTAAGATATTGTTCTAAATATTTGATTGCCAATATCTTACTTGTAATCTCATTTCATATTTAATCTGTAAACTCTATGCCGTCTTACGCGGCAAGCACCCGATTTGATAGAAAGTAACTATCATAAATAGAAGCTTCTTTATCAAATGTATCTCGATAGTTTAGACGAATTTAAATTCCATCGTCACATTTAACCGTTAACCTTCATAAACTAATCTCACTCATCATTTCGAATAAATTATTTTTCCTGTTGCGAAAGCCATTTACTAGTTTACCGACAGAACTCGTCCTCTTTTGATGGCGGAATGCGGTTAAAGTACTTTTTTAACCGTTGGATCATTTATGCCGTTATGGTGATGGAAGTATAAAATAAAACACAAAATAGTCAACTAATGTAATTTATTTACGGATCAGCAGTGAAATTGAATCCATTTTAGTGAGGTAATGATGTTGCTTTTATACATCATATCATACAAATAATTTTTTTTTTTTTAAATTCTAAGCAGAATTTGTCAAAAAAGGATTCTTCGACATTGAATTTGTTTGTGGCATTGAAATGCATGTCAGGGTGTGTGGTATTTATGTTAATTAACCAGTTATGATGATTTGACACTTTAATATCTTCTTTCTGTAATCCTCACCAAAATGCATATTAGTTGCAGAGTATCTAAACGGAGGGCTAGAGTGTTTTGGAGTTAGAGCTTTTGGCAGCATTGCTTGCAGTTCATAGACTATCTCCGGGTCTGTCAAAGTTTATTCCAGCTTTCACCATTTTACTGACCGACTTTAAAAACCCGCCATTAATTACTTAAGCCGGTTTAAATAGACTACAGAGACTGTTTATATATTTTTAGAACGATTTCGAGGCCTTTAATGAACGCTTAAAATGTAAAGAATACTTTTTTAATGTTCGATATGGTAGCTACTGGACTATATGTCTGAATCGTGATTTCCATGATACAAGGGCTTTGCGTAACATTTCCATGGGTATTGATGTCTATTCCCACGCATTTAAGCAAACCCAAACTCTCAAAGGTCACAATGTGTTTTCACTTATTTCGCGCTAAATAATTCTCATACAGGGCTCTATAAATTGTTGAGTCACATGCCAAAGTTAGTGAATGTTACGTTTTTTAGCTTTTCTAAGTTGTAAATCTTGGTTTATTATTTTATTTATTGTTCCTACCAGACGTATTTAAAGAATGCAATTCATTTCTGAATCGACGGATTTTCTCTTGTTACTAGCGATTTAACTTCAGAAAGAGTAACGCACCTTTATCGGGAATTCGTTTGGAGTCGCCTTTCCGTATCGAAATAATGAATAATAGTTTTTACCTTTTTATGCAACCATTTTACAATGTTTTTGAATTATGGTATAGGAATATTTCTATTAGGAAAGTGAAGAAACATGTCCTTGAATCCACATCTTGTTTTCATGTAGTATTTTGAAAGAAAATAAATTTAAAAGTAGCAAACCATTCTCCTCATTTCAAATAATCAGTTTTTGGCAGAACTTTTTATTCCAAAACATTTTTTTAAAAACAGTTCATTATCTAAATCGTTCAAAAAATGTGTAAACACGCTCTATATTTTGTCTGTAGTTTCAGACTACGTTACTTAAATTTAAACTTTCAGTTCATGTTGTTTTACATACAGCGAGAGGCAGAGTTAAACTGGTATGTAAATAAAATGCTATATATATTTCTGACACTAACCATGCCTGGTGACGGCGTAACTTTTAGTTTGCTCTCCTCCCCAAGACTCCCAAGTTTCTAAAGCAGTAACGAGTCCGATGGAAGGATTCGGCTTTATTGTGGACACTATGTGCGTGTCAATGAAACCATCCAGTAGTTTTGGTGACAGAAGTTCGGTTTTGACGTTTATCGTAAGCTTAGAAATCCATTTTTTACTATACTCGGAAAAATACAAAAGTTTGTTATAAGAACCGCTGCACTGCGAGGTCAAGCACTGAACTGGCGTAAGGGCATTGGAAAACACCTGCTAGTTGAACCAGGTAATGAGAATTATTAAGTTCAATGTATTTAAAACTACACGTTTATGAGCATTTCCTGTGGTTAAAGACAGGACTAAACTGGAAGCATAATTTTGTGGTAAATACCAGACGAATGCGGATGAGTTAACTGATTTCATTCTGAGAAAAGTACGGGTGGTTAAATTGTTGCATGGGAAAGAAATCCAATGCAGAATTTATTTGAATTATATTGCCCAGGTTGCTGCCGCATATCCATGATTTTGTAGAGTCAAAACATTCTGATGCGGTTGAACGATTTTATGAATTAGCTACGAAGTTTAAAGTCGGTTTGTATCGGTAAATATGTGTAAGGCAGGAAAACAATGAGAGTGAGCAAAAGTTGCGAAAAGCCTGTAGCCGAAAGAGGTGGCAAATTTTGTGGCAGGTGGGGGGGGGACGGATAGACCTGGTGGCTAACAGAGGTATCAAATGATATGTCCCACGTCCTCCTCTGACTAGAAGCAACAACTTTCTGACGCCTCATGGGAGCACCACGTTTGTAGTTTATTGAGCAGAAATATTTACAGTGCCAAACAAGGGCGTCTATGGCTGTGTTGTTTTCCAGAGCTATTAGGTACACAATTGTTTTGTTTGTATGTCGTTCTGATAGCAAGTCGGTTTGATATTTTAGGTTTGGACTTCTTAAAATCAAATGGTACAAAGTACCTTTAAGAGGATTCGGCAGTTAGGGTATAAACAAGTTGAAGGAGATAGGTGTAGAGCCGCTAGCTTTGGACTTGAAAGAATCCCTACCGGTGCTGAAAGTTAAAGCTAGACAGCTGGTCAAAAATTTTTCAGATTTATTTGATGAACCCCAGGGTTGGTGATTGGCTCGATCGAAACAGAAAATATCCCCCTTTCATGTAGAACTCTATCTGTATGAAAAGGTCAAAGGGGAATTTATACAAAGACACATTTCAAACATGTTGAAAAACAAAATAATAATCCCTACAAGTAGTGCTTGCGCTAGACCTGTAGTACTATGCAATAAAAGCATAATATTTCTCCCAATCTTTAAGACCTGTCGATTCGCTATTGATTACAGAAAACTAAATATTGTAATAAAATATCCTGTTTACGCCTTATCTATAACTGAAGAAATAATAAGGAAAATTAAATCTGCAAAATATATGATCATGCTAGATCTCTCGTTTGGACCTTTACAGATATATGTAAAACTGGACGACGTGCTGGAAATTGCATTTATTATCAAATAAGGTTAAGGGTTTATGCGTTCCTTAGAATGTCTTTTTGCCTATGCTGGGCTCCTGCTCCATTTCAAAGGGCAACGGATACAAATTTAAGACTCATACTTGATAAATCAATATTCATACAGTAGATTACCACAAGTAACACAACTGATGAGCACATTCATAATTTGTATAAAGTAGTTTTGATTCTGTAAGAATCAAGTATGAAACTGAATGTAGCGAAATGTAAATTCGCGACGAAAGGACTTCGGTACCTGAGATATAAGACATCTAAGGGGAAATAGAAACGGAAGATTAAAAAATTGGAGCAACTAAAAATTATTCGAACCTAACACGGTGAAGAAATTAGTTTCATTTCTGAGCTTGCGCTACTGTTATAGACCATGAAAGATTTTGCTCACATAGAAAGCTCCCTTATTAAATTTGAAAAGGAAAAAGGCTAGATTCATTTGGCTTTTGAAAAACTTAAAACGGCATTAATCCAAAGCCCCTTCTTGAAATTTATTAAAGCGGACGGTAAATTAGAAATCGCCACAGAAGCATCTGATTTCACGGTAGGAGCTGTGCTTATGAAAGACGGACAGCCAAGAACACATTCTAGCACAACACTTAATCCAACTCAAAGAAATTATACCGACGCCGATAAACAAACTCTATTAGTTCTGTCGGCCGTTCAAATATTTTTTGTTTATTTTGGCATGAAAGCAGTCACTGTGCAAAGGACCATTCGGCTATATTACATCTTTATTATGTAAAACGTTTTCTTCCAGACTCATAAAATGGGCTCTAAAATTACAAGAATAATATCTGAAAATTAAATATATTCCGTCGAAAGAAAATATTTTGGCGGATGCCTTATCGCGAAATAAGCTAGATGACGAGGGGAAGAAACTGAAGTTGACTTTTTTTATTATTTTAGTTATTATTTATTTTATTTTTATTTTTTAGATTCGCGAAAAAAATTTTAGACTCGCGAGAAACATTTGTTTCATTAAATCCATAATTTAAAAAAATATGCGTATTTGAATGATCCCGATAACTCTGAAGATCATGACATAACGGCAATTAGAAAAAGGGCCACCAATTATGAAAGCTTTTCTAACCTTCTATTCTATTCGAATGGAACAAATAAAAACAATGAACTACAACTGGTTATCCCAGAGAGTTTTTTAAGATTAAGTATTTTATGATTCGCTATTGTCAGGCCATCTCGGAATATGAAAAACAGTGTCCTTTATTTTCCATAGCAACAAAGCTTTGTAACTGAATATGTTAAGTTCTGTAACACGTGCCGATTAATTAAATGTATGTAAGACTTTGTCACTTGAATTCAGATTGCAGCGAAGAGGTGAATTCAACGTAATTTCAGAAAACGACTTTTTTTGAAGTCATGCATACTCCAGAAGTCAAGCAAAATTTGAGTTCTTCGAAATTCTTTCTTTTAGTTTAGATTTTGGGAATTACTTTAGTAAGGTTGTATATCAAATTTTACTCCTCAGGTTGACTACACACTTATTAATTATTAGTCCAAAGGGGCAATTTGCCCTGAAGGACTACTAATTTCGTTTTGGCCTTTTGCGTTGAAAACTATAAATGGCAAATCACTTTTCAAATTGTTGCGACCAAATATTATTGCCCTGTATTATATTTAAAGAAATTAAATAATGAAGAATCTCCATGAATGTATGTATGTTTCTCGCATTGTGATAAAAAACGGTACCTAAAGCCATCAAATTTTGAATAACGTAATATTTCGTAGTACAAGAGCATGTTTAAGTTCTAATTTGAATTTGAAATTTGTTGTATTATCGATTTCACATATTGTAACATTTCAACGAATTTTTGATTAAAAAACTCAACGATTTCAAAACGAGCAATGGCAACACTCTACGAAAAAAAAACATTTTTATCTCCAACGCGCGAGTTTCTGTATTGGAAATTCTAAAGATATGCTCATTTTAAAATTATTTTGCGATATTGCTGTTGAACTGAATTTTATGGTTTGAGTAGGTAGAACATGATATTTAATTAATAAAGGTAACACACAAGACGTTGAAAAATGCCCCTTTGGACGTAATTTAAAATCTGAAACATTTTAGATTTTTTTCTAATTTTATTTTTTAATTTTGATTTATTAGTATAATACTAAGCATTAAAATTAACAAAGAAATCACTGGGTATTAAGCAATCACACAAATCGCATTACAATCGCGAAGATCCTCAGAGTTCCTAAAGACCACCAGAAGTTTTCTCAAAATAGAATGGGGACCAGGAAGGTCCTATCTCCACCATGGTTATCTCACTAATTTTATGTACCTTTTTCTTAAAACTGGCAAAAGATAAAATTATGAAATTTTTATAACTTTTAGAACAAAATATTTTACATACTTTAAAAGACCAGTTTCTTTTTAACTTTAAATAAAAAATTACTATTAATGTTTTATTCAAAATAATTTTTAAATTTCAAATTTTTTTAGAGTTTCACTGTCTAAAACAAATAATTCTCAACGTATCATAAGACCCATATGTTAAAGTATACAATACGAATTATATGTGCTCCATTAAAAATTGAGCTCTTATGTTTCATAGATATTAAGAAAAAGGAACCTGAAAAATCCAAGTTTTCTGAAAAACAGATGTAAAAGTTTCGTGATAGGCTTATTGGTAATTAATGAATTAATTTAGTAAAATCCTGGTTTAGAGGAAGGATTATCACCTTCTGCTTTCTTATAAGACTCTTCAAATCTCCTTTTTGCAATTTTATTTCTTTTTTTTTGGCATGTTTGCTATATTCAAATAAATTTCCGCTCTCTGCCAGTAATACGTTCTGTATCCAAATCCTTCATAGTTTTAAGACAGTAGTGACCAGGGTTAATACAAGTCTTTGATAAAGTACAGCACTTTGTTATGTTTCCTGCATTAAAGCAAGGAACAGTATCACAAACTCCAAATTTTAAGGTCCTTATGCCCACAAACATATTTTTTGGCACACGAGTCCAGATCACATTATTCACAAATTCATTTGGATTTTGGGTTTCTCGTGAAAACATTTTCTTAGGATTTCAGAGTTTTCCGAGTCTCTTTCGAGTTGGTGACTTACATCATTTGAAGAGAAACATGTGTATGCTCCGTGTGGTCATATGCTTCGCTTTTTACTTGGGCACATTAAATTTACACCAGCTGTCAGGTTCAGCTGAGTCCATGATCCGGATTTTCATTGCTCGACAATAGATGAAAATATCCAGCCGAAACAGCCTGCTGCATAGTTTGAAGGGATCCGGCATTTCTTCTAATGACCAAGCCATAAAATGTCTGTATCTTCCTAACAATACTGTCAGTTAGCCTGATTTTACCCCCTAATGACTTTCCATCGGTAAGTTTTTTTCTTCCAGAATCTTTTTCGTCAACTCATGTAAACGACTTCCCATTCTTTTCTGAATGTGCCCAATGCACTATAATTTTTCAATATCTATATAATCTCCATAAATTTTAGATAACACTATAGTTTTAAACCCTTTTGAGTCACCATCACCAAGATATTTGACATATTGAGCATCATGCATGGTTTCAGATCGATTGAAAATTTCTTTGACACCATTGACCTCCATTCAACAACACCGTTATGTGATAGATGGCCACGCTTTTGCCATGTGCCATCAAAAGCAACGAACAAATCTCTGTACCATCATTAACTGATATGCATTCTTCAGCTGCTGCTTTCATTTGCTCGGTGCACACTTGTTCTGATGCAACAGTCAAAACGTTAATGTACTGGGAAAATTTTGTAGGGGTAGGTGGTAAACTCAACATTCCACACAGGATTCTACCAGCTGTTCGACCTTTTCCAATACTGCGTAGAGCATAAACAAATCTCAAATTTAAATCAAACATATTTACGTTTGATTCGTTGTTTTCTAATTTATCAATAATGAAAGAGTTTCTACAATTGGTGCAAAATATTTGTAATTCTGATGAAAGGCCTGTTCGCCTTTTCAGTTGCATAGATATGCTTCTATTACAGTTTTTGCAAACAGAAAATTTATCTAAAACAATCTACAGTACATTTAATGATAAAATTTCATATCCAGATTTTGTATTTTCGAGAAATTCACCATACCGAATGCATGAAGTGTCTAACTTGTCCCTTTCTGTCATCACAGTTTCATTTGGCGCAACACTAGGCCCAATAACACTGACAACTAGTTTTCCAACACGTTTATGCTTTTTAAATAGACACGTACTTCGTGGCATTCTAAATTAACTAACTAACTATATAATAGCAGTAAAATATCACTTTCTAATAGCGATCTAAGCGGATAAGCTGAAATACGAGGGAAAAATCAGGGAAAAAAAAACAGGCAACGTACGGGCAACAGTATAAAAACAGTTAAAACTTTTAAAAACAGTCGCTGTCAACTTTACTGTTGCCAATTTTTTAATCATAAAAAAGTAGAAAAATTTCAAGATATATGTAGAGATATATCAATATAAATGTAGAGATTAATGTATGTAGAGATAATGATATATGCAGAGCATCAACTGAGAGACTATGTGGGAAGAGAGGTTTGTTTACTTTCGCCAGCTGCTTAAATGGTGTATAAGCTGTGAAGTGCTTTGAGAAACAATAACAAATTCTAATACTTCTGTTGTTTTAATAAATAAGTGTGATACATCAATGGAAAGATAAAAGTTTAAACTATTTAATGGAAAATCGATTTTTTTCATCGAATTCACTTACCTGGTATCCTTGCGTGTTTTAAAATGATAGGCCCTCCAAAAGTTGGAGGGGGGATAATTGAGATGGGATTTTCGTCTTAAATCTACCCCGAAAGAAGTGCTATAATTTTGTAGTCACTGCACCAAAGGAAAACTTTATGCACATACTCTGTTACTCCTTCAAAAGATTATAACAGAAATATAATCCAAAGTAAGAAGAGTTTTCCTTATGTAAAAATACAAAGATTTTATGATTCTTAACTGGAAGAAATTAATTGAATTCTAATTCTATGATACTTTTTGTATTATAAAATTCCATTCCGGTTTTGTTTCTAACTGAAGATCAGAAATTAAAATTCTTTCATGGCCAAGATGCAATATTAACGACAACACGTTTTCGAGAACATTTTACAAACTTTTCTTCATAGAGTTAATCTAACTATTTTAGCCCTTTGCTCTCTAATATTCTTTTCAAAGATGCGTGACCGTCATTTTTGAGATATTTTTGCTCAAGCCCTAAATGAAAAACATGCTCCTGACAAATGTTCTTGTATAATAAAGTATCTGAGGAGCCAACCGATCATCAAGGCCGTCAAGTAACCAAATTTAACCAAAGAATCCAAACCATTTAACACTGATAGTTTCTTTCTGAGTTCAGTCCCGGTGATAGACAAAGCTGATGCCATCGTAACATGTAATACCCATGTCTAATGCATATTACAACGAGGTTAAAATAGTATGTTGATCTATTAAAATAATTGCCCAGTACGTACATACAGTACGTACGTATTTACTCGTAGCATAAAATTAATTGTAGAGCTTAGTAACGATACTTCAGGACGTCTCTTCGTCAATATCCCATCGTCCCATCGTCAATATTTTTCTTCCATTAATCTTTCCGAAAGCAATATCGAAATAGTTTCAGGAACCTCAAGTGATTTAGATTTATAGTATTAAAAAAGAACAGGCGGTTATTAACGATTAAAGCCTTCATATAATTAACATATCAATACCAAAAAAAATATGATCTGAATAGTAGATAAGCTATCTCTAATTTATTTACTGAAGCTGATATTTCACGCTTACAATGTCGCTTCGAGATAACATACCTTAAAATACACAATTTGTATAAAATTATTCATAAAAGGTATTTATTTATAGGCTAATCGTTTTGTCACGGAGTTCAAATTTTTTAGGAACCTTTGGATGAAAACTGTAATATTTATCTTTCACGATATGCTACCAGGACAAATAAGCTTCAGTTGTTAAATATATTGTTTATCTCCCAATGCTTACCTTTTTATTATAATAAATTAGTTATAATTTATTAAAATAAAAAGCAATAATTTAGTATAAATATAACAACAATAATTTAGTTATTAAAAATAAAACTGGAATTTTATCTCATATTCATGTTATTAAATTTCATTCATCTTGAACATTTTGTATGAGTTTCTTTTTATGCTCAGTCAGAATTAGAAAAAAAAGCGTACTATTTCTGTAACCTATTATTATATTTCAGGGATATTATTGTTGTTATTATATCTATAGTCACACAATTCCCATTGTTTTATCATTATTATCATCTCCTCATATCAACCATTATTTAGTTACATTTTTGTTATTATTAATAGCTAATTATGGTAACAGCAATATATAGATGGTGTTTATCGGGGATCTATCTGAGTTTATTCCGAAGATTAAAACATATATCTAAAGATGTTCTCAGAAATGTAAAACTCATTTATAAACGTGAAGCTTCAGAGCTAACAAAAATCAAAGATAAAAAAAAGAGATTTATATTAATTTTTTCCAAGAATATTAAAATTGTCAAAAATCATACAACACTTCCAGCTTTGGAGGAACCTTCCGAAAAACATTCCAGTTTCATATTTTTTAAAACTCTTAAATTAATTTTCTAATTTCATCAGGAATAAAGTGAAAGATTTAAAACTCTTAAAGACCAGAATGGAAAAGAATAGACCTTTAGCTGCAAAGATTCTCATCAAGATGTTTGAGCTCAAAGTCGAATTTGACATTTCATCTCTGAAAACAGATGACAAGTGTTACGGTTGCTTAAAACTGAATACTCCTTTTTTATTTTTTAATCTTACTCATATTTTTTCACTTCCAAAAACCGTTTTAGTGTAAGGTCGGCTTCCTTTGACGCGACGAAAAGATACGAACCTAAAAATTATGGTGCAGGATCTGAAAGATGCGGGAAGCGTCAAAAACGATGCGTTTATGACTCTCTCTCTCTTTTTTTTTAATCTCTTCTTCCGTGGTCGGAAGTTATTTTTGAAGTTGCGTTTATCACGAAACGAAATAAATTTGGTCGCGATGGGGTTTTGTATTCACTAGTGGCGTTGTTTTCGATGCGCAGAACTCTATTGTAAAAATCACTTATTGCGCCACGTCTACTTAGACTACTTCTTTTCGTTTCTTTTTTATTTTAATCACCCGTATCTTCACAAATGGCAAGATCCCAACTGTGCTTCGGTTTAGGGCTTGAAGATAACCTATAAGATTTCAGCAAGAAATCATGTGATATATCTTGATCTGTTTTGACTGGCTGAGTTCGTATAGAATTATCGAGGAAATAGGATAGGCAATAATATCGTATGTTTGTGATTATGTTCCACATTCAAAATATGAATAATTTTCTGTAATACTGAGTTAATGATCGTTGATAATTTTCGGTACGTTTTTAATGTGTTAAATCCAGTCATGAAATTCTTAGTTGAAAAATAATATTTCTTTTTCTAACTATTGAAGAACATTTTAAAGAAAGAAGATTTGGCAAAACTGAACATCAATTCGGATTATTTGAAAAATGAAAGTAATTATGTTACAGAAATTAGTGTTTAAATGTTGCAGTTTCATTTGAGTATAAACAAAAATAGTTCAATGCAATAGAAAGAAAATTATTTGTTATTGCTGCTACACAAAAATGAAAATTATTACTTTAATGGAAGAAGATGAAAAAAGAATTAAAAGATAACTTTCGAAAATAACTAATAAAGAATAAAATAGGAAGTCATACTGATGGAATAGTGTATTTCACCAATATGACTTCCTATTTCATTCTTTATTAGTTATTTTCAAAAGTTATTCACCAGTACAACTCCACATTTTGTTCTTTATTAGTTATTTTCAAAAGTTATCTTTAATTCTTTTTCCATTTTCATCTTTCATAATCATTTATCAAATAAGAATGTAAATATCAAGCAGAATGTAAAGTGCATAAAATAATAACGAAAAACATTATTATTATGAAAAGAAACGACGGATCATCATACATATAATCCTCAACGATTCTGCCCCAAGGTACGTAATGTATGGCTTTAGAAACACTTTTATAAATTATAATAAGGCTACAGATATTCATTGTCAACAATTAGATATTTTATAAATTAGATGTATTTTAAATTAAATTAATTAGTTAATTTTTAAAAATAATGTGAAGATCTGAATTATTAAAAACTGTAAGTTTATTACCTTGAAATGCCGAAATAAGCAGTTATAAATTAAAAATAAGTTAAAGATGTTTTATATTACATGAAATGGTGATACTCTAGAGAATAGCTAATCTCCAGGTCACTTGAAATATTAACTAAAGATCTTGTAATTCGTGCAATGGCAACATTTGCTAATGCGTATAGCTAAAAAAAGCACTTTTTCATTTCAATAATTATAATTAGTTTGCAGGGATAGTCAGCCGTTTTATACTTACCGCCCACTTTGTAGGTAGTAAAATTTCCTTACCGCCCACATGTTCTGCAGTAACTTAATTTAGCTTAAATGCAAAGTAATTTTTTGAGTGTAGGCTTAGTAAAGGAATATATTGTTACGAATTTCGTATTTAGTTAGATTTTTTTAGTAGAATTATAATTAAAATTGTTTTATTTCCACCTGCAATGCAGTGCGTGATATATTTTAAGAGAAAATTACGTCGGAAAAGTAAAAATACAAGAGCACGTCCATTTAACATTTAATAAAAGTTTATCTCTGTACTTGATATTTAATTTGAATAAATGTAATTGACTAGTATGTTAACTGTAACCATAATTCTACCCTTTTTGCTTTCCAGGAACGCGCGGCCGATTTAAAAAGCTATAAAAGCCGGAAGGAAGCATCTTAGCTCAGTTGTTTTAAGAGAACTGTTGTTGTTTACTTCTCTGCTATAATTTTGCTGTTCGGATTAGCTTTCTTTGCGCTTTGGATTGCGTTCTATTTAACGTAGTTTAAAAGTAGCTTAGTTAAGTAAACGTTTTAGCAGTTTAAAATACAGCTACTGATTATATTGCGTAGTATTGTGATATTAAATGAATGTCTCTGAGGAAAAATTTCAGCATTTTGTTTTATTTCTTGTGATAAGAATACATTTTATTAACTTTTTATTAGAGTTGTACATTCAATCTATTATGAACCCATACCCACGCAACAATATAGCTAAATTTAACCATTTATTTATATTTTACTTATATTTATAAGAGGCAGAAAATTTATGTCCCGGGTAGCTACCAGGACACCGGTTCCAGCGAAACTGTTTCAGCAAGGAAACCTTCAATACTAGGAAAAGGAGAAGTTCGTTTCTCGAAAAAATTCCTCCTAGCCTCACGCATTGTTAAAATGTGAATTCCAGTATGCGCGTTACAGGCACAGAACAACACCTAAGTGAATTGGCACAGCCTTAAAAATAAACGGAAACAGGACAGAGCTGCACGCAGGAGAACGGACTTTCATCATCAGATGGACGAAGGCCTCTACCACTCACCATTAAAGCTTAAATCGCCCACTAGTGGGCGGTAGGGACCAGTTTGACGATCCCTGGTTTAGAACAAAGATTTCGCTTCCGCATTCGATTCTTTTTAAATCATTTCAAAGAGAACCAAAATATTTGTGTATTTTTTATAGGTTAGTCATTTTGAAGAACTGTACGCTCAGGGATAATATCTTGAGTACTTTTTGCGTGGATTTTTCCTTTACTTGATCATCGAATCTTCGTTGATTGTACGAAAATGCCTACTGACGACAAAATTTCAACGCTCGAGGAACTAATACAACATTTGGCTGAAGAAAGAAAACTGGAGAAATAATAAAACACGGAATTCAATGAAGAGCATGCCAAAGCCTTCAGTGTTTTGCAGCTACAAAGTTATGCAACTCAGATCTGAAATAATGTGAATTTAAAAATGGAAAAGCTGATGAAAAACCACAGAAAGACCAAAAGGAAACTCCACGGTTTAATGAAGACTGCGTAATATATACCTAGTTCGAAGCTAGTGGAATCTCAACGGTGAAAAGATACATGAACTCACCGAAGAAAACGGTGAAGTTCAGCTATAAAAAGGCCGGAGGAAAGCACAACAAAGAATGAAAATTCCGTTTCTAAACTGCCGCCTGACGATCAGGCGACGAAATGCAAGTTGACAGAGATGATGTTATAGGGGAAATCAGCCCTTCTCAGAAAGAACGACATTCTCCAATCTGTTGCCACACATCAGAGGTTACACTGAATGAAATAAGAGAACAACTCGGGAGACCTCCCGTACGGATGAAGGAAGGAAAATATATCAGGTTAAATTGTTGCAATATCTGGAAGTGAGAACCATTAAATAAAAGCTTGAAAAAAAAACGCCGATGATTTGCTTGCGTTACCAACGCTTCAGCTATGAGCAGCTAAGATACTTCGATCATCCAAGATGCTTAAAATTTGGTCAAAATAATTTGATTTACACATGCGAAAGGAAGCTTGAGGAAAGCTTGTGATGCTTACCTACGATGGCAAACCGCTCAGTTCACAGTTTCCAAAGACTTAGGAAAACTGCCATTCTAAATAAAGTATCACCCGTAATTCCTTCTACAGACAGAAATTCCACTAAGAAGCTTCCAGGCAAAGCTCCGGTTGCCTCCTTCCGGTGAGATAGTAGTCACTGAAATCTTACATAAATTTTACATGATCCCTCACTAAAATCGCTCCTGAGAGATCTTAACAATTCTAGCATCAAAAAACCAAGGTCATAAACTCCCCACTTGGGAAGTTAAAACTTGCTCTGGAAGTGATATTTCTTATATACAATTGCAGATCTTTCAGTACTGAGTCCAACAACGTTTAAATTGTAAAAATAGCCAGCGCTTAATTTCTAAAATTAGAAGTGCCGGGGCTCTATGGAAGACTGTCAGAAAGGAATAAGAAAATAATAAATAAATGCAATAACTAACAAAAACAACAAAAACAAAATCTGAATTTAAATTACGTCCAAAGTGGCGTTTTTTTAACATTTTGTGTCTTACCTTTATTTATTAAATATCATGTTCTTCGCACTTAAACCATAAAATTCAATTCAAGAGAAATATCACAAAATAATTTTTAAATGAGCATATCTTTAGAATTTCCGATACACAGTCTCACGCGTTGGAGATAAAAATGTTTTTTCAACAACGTTGTCATGGCTCGCTTTGAAATCTTTGAGTTTGTTAACTAGTAAAAATTCATTAAAGTCTTATAAAATATGAAATCGATAGTAAAACGAATCCCAAATTTCAAATTTGGGCTTGCAGATGCCCATATTCGCAGTAGGATTACGTCATTCAAAAATGGATGGCTCTAGGTTCCGTCGTTTTATGACAATGCGAGAAACATACATACATTTATGCAGATTCTTCATTATTTAATTTCTTTAAATATAATACAAGGCGATAATATTTAGTGGCAACAATTTGAAAAGTGAAACGGGATTTCAGAGTGAATCGACGCAAAATCGCAAAACGAAAACAATAATCCTTCAGGGACAAAGCCCCTTTGGAGTAAAAATTTAAATAATTAAATAATTAAGCCAAAATTGAAAAAAATGTAAAGAGCTGAATAGAAATTTAATAAATTTTAAAATTAATTATGAGTAATTAAATAGAAGTAAATTATCTATGTGATTTTCGTCTGAGTTTAAGCCCTGGTTATGCGCATAACGCGCTATTTCAAGGGATTATAGCTACAAAAACTATACCTTTTTGTACCACAATAATGAACAAAGATGAAACAATTAAAGCGCCATTAAGAAGAGTAGTGAGAATTCTAGAAAGAGTATGAGGATACGGAAGGAAATTTTAAGGGAAACATGTAGCTTTGAAAATAAAGAAAGAAGAGCAAGACTTTCTGATAATGGTGTCCCGTCGATATAATTCTAGCCGTCAAGTGGAAATATTCTCTAAATTCTGTCCATTAACAACTTGAGAATAAGCTGACTCTTCTGTACTAGTGACAGTAATAATCCCCTGCGTTTGGTCACATCGTTCAAAACGTTTACTGAAGATCTGCAATAGAATGTCACTAGCGTGGCGTGTGCACGACTAGGATATCACTTTCGGTATTTTCGGGAACGAAAACTTTACTCGCTTTTATAAATCATTGCACTTCCTGGAGAATTAGCCTTTGGGATGTGAGCGGGGGCTTTTCTTTCCTTCAAAGTCTCAACCTGTGTCCAAGGGAAACACAGGCTTGCACTCAGAAGTCAGAATAGTTTTTTAAGGCATAATTATTATTAAAATAAAATTTTTCTGTTGAAATTGGAGATCACTTACAGAAAAGAAGTGCCGGAGCTATTTCATTTAAGGCTCCGGTGCGCTTCGGCTAAAATAATGATTTATCGCAAAAACTGAGAAGTACCGAAGCCAGACTCCGGTGGGCTCCTGCGCAATTTAAGTTATGGAAACGTTCAAGTAGAATGCGAGATTTAGACAATACGCTCCTGATGGCCCTTTAGATTCGACTTGACAACAAAATTATTAACGACACTTAGCGATTTCTTGTTAACTTAGTAACCATATGAAAAATTTTCTACAAAACATTTTTAAAGCCCAAGGAAATCTCTAAAGCTTTCCGAAGCTGGTTACATTCCTGGTTGTAACTAGGATTTAATTTTGAAGTGGGGGGAATGTGACTTTTATCTAAAACCAATAATTTTGCAGCTGTATTCCATTTATAAATTGAAACTTTGGAGAGGAGGTTGCAGCCCCTTCAGCTCCACCCTAAATAAGGCCATGCCGCTGGCCGCGCAGTAACATATAAATACGGTATTGAGAGCCGTGGAGGCAAATGGTTATTAACCATAGATAATCAGTAATCCTTGGCCTTGGAGAATCAGTTGTTGATCAGCTGTGAGAGTTAGCGGTCCAAAGAGAGTTATCTAAATTACGTTTGTGAGTGATTTTGGGAATATACGATAATTCTCGTACGCTAAGGAAGAATTGCGTAATATTCGCATTTCCACTGAGCTGTCTACAACTGTTTATTTTACTGTGCCATTTCGTTTTTACCGTCAATTGTCAGTTTCTTCCTGTTCATCTGGAGTGATAGATACAGCCACAAAGCAGCAAAAATATTAAATTAGGGCTTATGATGAAATTCTTTAATGCAAATGAACCAATGAACAATAAGCCAATGAACGTAAATGAGTTAGGATACATATATGTCAGAAATAAATTCCCTAATACAAGTAACGGTAAATTCAAATAAGGTATTTACCACAAATTAACTATCTTTCCTGCATTGAGTTAAGTTAGGTTACTGAATATAGCAAATCACACGAGGGCTATTTGCCTAAAGTGAAGGATGTCTTCGTGGAGGACTTGCTAAGGAAAACTATTTCGTAGTTTCTGTACACATACGGAAAACAACGAAAACCAACTATGCAGCCAGTCCGTTCGCCTGGGTTCGAATCCGGGTTGAATTTGCAGCATTCGGCAGTTTTAACCGACTGGTGATGTTTTCTGAATTGAAAGTTTGATAAGCAGTTAAATGTAGTTAAAAAGTATTTCGTGGTACATTTTTAAAAAGGTTTATTCAAATTTTTTAGACTTTGCAAAATAACAACAATTTCCAAGCTTCGTGCTTGAAAAATGCATGATAATATTGTAACGGTTCAAATTTTTTTTTGCTTAAAAAAAAAAAAAAAAGATTCAAATTATTATCTTATAGCTTTTTAAAAAATTTCTTATTTTTATTTTATTTTTAATTTTTATTATTAAATTTTTATTAAGGCTATTTTAAATTCCTTCTTTTCCTAAAAGATTCTCTCAAAGAATGTTTCTAACGTCAATAAAGATAACTGAGTTTTTCTTTCCCAAGCAGGCCCACACGAAAATTGCTCATAATCTAGAATTATGGCTTGTAGAGACATTAGGATTATTTCGAAGCGGGAGCCATGAAAAATGAGCAATGTCCTCACCGGGACTCGAACCACGGACCTCTCGAAGCGTATTGACCACTACACCACGAAGGCGGGAGAAATACCTTATAGACCTTTTTAAAACGACCATCAGGTTCATATGATTTGAGTCATCTGTGGGGATGTTTCTCTTAGTATACGGGGACACTCTGTATCGATGTTTATGCTGTCAAAAATACTGGTCACTTTATAAGTAATCGCCATGAGAGATTCCTCTGTACATGAAATTTTGTTTGATGGTGAATCCATATTGATATGGATGAACTGCGATGAAAATAACTTCACGTCATATGAACAAAGGACAAAATTCAACGAGCTCAAATCAGCACGAAATTTAATTTTGATTGCTATCTCGTTAAAACTCAGTCCATTCTAGTGTTCTTTTGCCACTAATACGTACTTCCAGTAGTAACTTGTTTCTGCTCGATTCTTAATGGAAGCACAGAAAAAAGTATGCAGAACACTACCTCTTTTTTCAAACAAGCACTCCAACTTCCCAGTGTAACACTACACCTTCTGCGCGTGTTAATAATAAGAACGTGTAAAGTAGAACTAAGCTGCAGTCGGCAACAACTTTAATGCTTAATTTCTTCAATTGCTTATAGTCTGACCTTATATTAGAAGACAACATTCGGTAATGGAGCAACGAAGTTACGGTATTTTGCAAGTATCGGTTACCATATCTTAAATGATGTGTGGAAAAGCTAAGGTTGGTTGACAAACGGAAAATGTTAAAAAAGTCTTCCGAATTAGTGCGTGCAACGTGCAGAATGAGACAGAAAAGAAAACATGAAACAATCCGAAGCGTAAACGGATGAGTCATAACGAATACTCATAACGAAGCGGAATGGGGGGAGGTTGGAAAATAAACAAAGGTGAGGAATGAAAGACGCGATGAAAGGAATTTTGGCAGCGAGTGATGAATGGGACAACACCTGATGGGAGCGCCGACAAATAGAAATCGTTTCGGGGATAGAAATGGACAGCTTGGTGAAAGAGTCGTACTCTCGCCAGCAATGTTAGCACGCTCGAGAAACGTACGTTAAGTGTTCTAATTTGAAATGTCGAAGAGTCGTTCTCTTTTTCAGTGTTAATCATATTTATTGACGTTTAATTATTTTATTTGCTTTTCATATTGACACACATCAGTATTTAAATTCAGGTAAAGATAGATAAGGATTGCAAAGAATTAAAAGCATTTGAATTTCTATAATGCTAACCTCAATATCATATTAAAGTTTACTTAATTTTAAAATTCAGAGTAACGTGCTTTTCTAATAGAATACGATCTCTGATTTACGATAGTTTGATTTGCGATTTTACGACTTTTGCAGCAGTTAAACGGGCTATGTATAAAGTGACTAGATGTTATAGAAGTACAGAACAAACAAGTCTGGATTTTAAATTATAGTGCTGAATTTCAAGTTATATTCCGATACATATTCCCGATTAATACCGATCTATGCAATCATTCGAATTCTATTTTCGTGCTATCAGATTAGATATAGTCTAAGAAATCAAGTAATTGTGTTTGCTCGATATGTATTTTTGAGAGAATTCGTGTAGTTTACGAAAAGAATAGTTTGTGAAAGAATTTTTGTATTTCTGTTCTGTCGGAGATTGAATGCTAGCTCGAAACAGAGGGGGTAGTGCCACTTCCTCGTAAGATTTGGGTTGATTTCTCGGTTGCGGGTGTAACATTAGTCCCTGTAGGGCACTCTGGCAGAGCAGAAGGTGATAAGACAGCTAAATGATCAACGGATTAAAATTAAAATTAAATTAAAATGACTCGACAAATACTTAAAAAAACAAACGTCTGGTCCTCTGGAAAACACAACTGTTTTTTCAGCAAATTTTGCATATTACAAACCCATCCTTCATCTAACAATAAATCTGATGTATACCCACATGACTTCCTTGTATGGAATATTAAATTATACGCAATGTTTCTGCATTTCGTCTAAACTTATTGAATTGAATTAAATCTCCTTCGTCGATAGAGCATAAACCACAATAGAATAAATGTACTCTTTAAAATTCTCTACATTTATTTACCATAGCGACACTCTGGCGCTAGGTTCTCTCAACAGTGTTACATCTCACTCATTTTCTAACTCAGGATGCGCAAAAATTATATCATCTGAATAATTATCTAATCGTTGCCACAGGTTCTGTTCAAATACTATAATAAATTTAAAACGATGTATAAAAGAAATTAAACAAATAAAAAAGAAACAGTTTTTCACAGACGATTCAGCGCCGCTTACCTAATGCGCTTGCGCTACTCGTAAACGTTCTCCTTTGTCCGAGACAGACTGGCGACAATATTTGTTGCTAATACGAAGCACTTATTTCCTCGAATTTCATTACAGATATATTTCTCATTCAATTAATACAGTTCTTCCATCGTGGAAAGGCAAAAATCCATAAAAAACTGAAAATATTTCCATTAAAAATTGAAACATATAAAAAAACATAAAATATCAAGTACAGTTAAAAAATTAAAAAAACTATTTTTATGATTAAAATTACAGTTTCTACACAAAACTAGCAATTCGGCCAGCAGGCAAGAAAGCTGATTTTTCGGTGCACAGAACTAAAAGTTTCTTTTTGGTCCTACTCGGCAAAAAGACACTGAAGGTGGAGAAAGAATTAATTCACCATTTTGCTAAGTTTCAAATGTAAACAAATAGGGATGCTATGATAAAAATAGAGGCTTAGCAGCACTTAAGCATCTTTTAAATTGTTGATAATTCTACAAATATTGCATGCAGATTAACCAAAGGCATAAAAACCGAAGATAAGAACAACATAATTCAATCATTTTTAAAGGAAAAAATGCGCAATTTACCAACATATAAGAATAAAGAAACTGAGCTCACTGAGCCGAGTAACAGAGTGGATATATATATACATATATTTATATACTTTTGGAGGGGCCGATTGCAACCAAAAAGGGGTGTGCACATCTACATGTTATAGCAATCCCACATATAAAATTTCAGCGTTCTGAGGCTATTTGTTTTTGAGTTATGCGAGATACATACATACTACGTACGTACAGACGCTACGAAAAAATGTCTTCTGAATCCATTTTAAATCAAGATTTATAATTCGTTTTGGGAAAAAGAGTCCTTTATTCTGTCCTTACGTACAGATGTCAGGAAAAAACATCGTTAAATTGTATTCGATAGCGGTCAAAATGGATATTTTTGTTGAAATATGGTACCCGGAATTTTTCGTGATTACAATACTTCCTTTACTTCGTACAAGGAGGTAAAAAGTAGTATGAGAAACGGCTTATCATTTGTAATTTTCTTTGTAGAAAGCCTGTGTAAAAATTTAAATTTTGTATATTTTCTCTAAAATATGGCCAAAAGTTCTACAACAAGATGGCCTACCTTATTTGATTAATTTCTTGTGAAAATCAAACCATGGATTTATGGTCAGTCGTTTAGAAAATATTTATTTAACTATGCAGATATTTTTAAATATTATGTACAATTGTTTTGGTTGTCTGCCCATGGGCTTGGCGAACACATGTCAGGTTTATGGACTAGAAGAAGAAAGTTGGGAATAATTTTGAGTGGCGAGTGAGGGTGCCACTTCATCAAGCATACTGCTATGTTCAGTATGATTAATGAAATAAAGATAACACAAGTGAAATGCGTTTCAAATGCTCAAGGTATATTTGCAATAATTTGTTAAAACTAACACATAACATTGATTTAAGTATGTGATGCCCAAAATTTCCTGTAAAGGAGCCAACATTTTACTTGTAATCGTTTACAGTTTTATGATTTCAAATTAATTCAAAATACTTAATTCCCTCGGCGTGAGGAAATACTCCACTGAGGTTTCTCATTACTAGTAATATTGAGGTCTATATAGTGTGGACTTGTTTAAATGAATTACAGTGAACCATCTCTGTAACGAATGCCCACCGTTTCTGATGGTTTTCATCTTCCGTGTTGATCCTGTTGGAGAAGTGATGTTTAACACCGAAGTTTCTTTATAGTCCCAAAAATACTGGTCACTTTCAGAGGCAGAGAAGTACACTCCGGAAACTGTTGCCTCGAAAGATTTCACTGCATTCAAGGAATAAATTAAGAAATTAATTCAATTAAGAAATAAAAGTTATAGGATCGTACTCTCATTGGCCGCATAATCTCTACGAGATTCTACTAAGGAACCTGGCAACTTCTCGCACTGGCTTTAAAGATACCAACACAGAGGAATAAAAATAATCCTTTATTTATTATCAACTAGGTACGTACTTCGTGCTTTACAATAACATCGACAACTTGCGCTGGAACTTAAGAATCGTTACACTATCAGCTCAAGGCTAAAGAGTAGGCAGTGCTGGAGTAGCACTAGGATGACTCGACAAGCTACCCGGCGTGATAATTATTTAAATGGCCAAAAAAGGCGTATCAGCAACTTCGCGTAACACCAAGCACAGATTCGTAACGTGCACTGGCTAGCGAAAACACGCTTTGAATAACCAAGATTCACCCGTATAAATACTTACTTCACTTCACTTCACTTAACGTGGCACAACCATACAATTCTTCTTTAAATTTTCTCATTCTGTCTCCTTCCAGGTATCTGGAAGAAAATTAGTTTAGAACTTGTTTCACAAAATTAACATTTTAATCCGTTCAAATCAAATTTTAATCCGTCCTGTTTTAATGGGGTGTATTTACTCATTTTATTCTTCCTAACAATTTAAGACTCCCCCTTTCTCTCCAGCATGGTGTACCGCATGTGAGAGCGTGTTTCATGTAGAATGTGTACAACATTGCCAACTAACTCACACATCCTACTTGTTAGAAACTAGGCATCCTAGACCAAAGTAAAACACCCTACCACCAATTCTCGGCCTGAGAGGCTAAATCTAGTAAAAATTAACTTAGTATTGGCAGGAGAACCTAACATTTACTTTCCATACATTCTCAAATTAATTTTACTTTATTTTTGTACAATTTATTGTTAGCTTAGGTTGCTCTTTCATTCAAAGCACATTTTTCACGCATGCAAGATAGTTTAAGTATTTAACAATTCAAACACTTTCACATAAATAACTTTTTACTTTAATTAGATGAAAACAAACTCAATTATATGCGACAATTTTCTAAAGTTTGTCAGTATTGAAGTTGTTTCTTAAAAATATACAAACATTTCCTAAAACAGTCTCTACGACTAAAGTTAACATTTCGTTCTAAATCAGCCAAGATTACTTTCTAGAAATTGCATAAGTTTCTTGCTTAGTACAAAATTGTAAGCTTCTTCCTTAACACAAAAGTATAAAAAAATTCTGCTTATTTAAAATAAATATTGTTCTCTACCGAGGCAAAATTGAAATAAATACTTTTCAACGAACTTCGTACTAGCTTTAAAATAAGCTTAAATAGAATAATTTGGACTTATCTTTTGTTTGGCGAAATCCGACATCATTTTCTTCACGAAGTCTTCCCAGGAAGGAACTTGGTTCATCTGTTGGACTCAAATTCGTCGTGGTGGCCTGTTGTTTCCATTCCTCGTTACCGGCTGCTTTCTTTTCACTCCTGTATACCAAGCTACCTTCTTCTGGCGTTGCTCCAGCTCTATCTGTGCTGGACACTTGCCGACTGTGGCCGAAGATGCTCCTTGGTCAGTCGTCCGAGCTTTTGGGTTTTACTGTAGTTTTTTGCACCGTGGATATTTCTCTTCTACTCGATATTTCCTCTGTGGAACTCGCGTTGGTGTCTTGTCCTCGACATCCTTCCTTGGGGGCTGGATTCATGACTTTTGATGTCTTAATTGCGCTTCCTTCCCTGCTCTTCGGTTGGTAGATCTTATATAGGGTCTTGTTTCGCCTTTCTTTATCACTAACTTGTTCCTCTCTTAAGATGGCTCCAGTTTTCGTTTGTTAATGCCTCTTGGCTCATCCTGTCGCCGTTTCTTTCCTTCTGGCTCCACCACTCTGAATTCTTTGCTTTTTGTTCCTGGCAGAACGATTTTCGATGTTGAAGGCCCTTCACCTGTGTTTGGTGCTTTCTATAAAATATAGAATAAAATAATTTAAAAATAGGTATATCATTTCGGTCATAGTATTTTTTGACGTGACCCACATTGGCTGTGATATTGCCTGATCTTTCTTCTTTTAAGTATAAAACCGAACTACAAATACGCTCAGTAATATACGGACCTTCAAAACGAGGATAAAATTTAGACACTTTCTGTTGTGGGGCTCAAGACAATGAATGTTTCAATTTAAGAACTTTATCCCTGGCTTTAAGATGAAAGTATCTTCTTTTTCTGTTATTTTTTTAATATCATTTATTTTAAATTCTGCCTCCCTTTTCTGGACAAAGAACAGTTTGTCTAAGGGGGTAATTATTTTTCTCCCAAAAAGTAGTTCACAAGGAGTTTTTCCCGTGGCATCGTGCTTGGCCGTTCTCAGAGCAAAAACCAACACATTGACGCAGTCATACCAGCGTCGGTGATAAGTTTTCACATAGCTACAGATGATTTTTAAAATGTTCCTATTTACGCGTTCGGCAATATTTGACTGCGGTCTGTAAGGGACCATCTTAGATGGCGGATGCCAAGCCCTGCACACAACTCTTCGAAAATTTGGCTAATAAACTAGGGGCCCTAATCTGACATTATCCTAAGTTGTGCACCATACTTTAGAATGTATTTATTTAGAAATGCATCGGATACAATGTTCGCAGCGGCTCTTTTAAGGGAACTATTTCTACTCACTTCGAGAAATAATCGACAATAACTAGTAAATATATATTTTTTATTATTTTCACTTTTTGTGTAAGGGCCTAATAAATCTACCCCAATTATTTCATTTGGAAAAGTAGCTTTATACTACACTCATGCCCATAAATCAAGCATAATGTCAAGTCCGGCAAATAAATGGTCAGAAACAAAACAAACATAACTTATTCATAAAGCGCATTTATTAAAGAAAAGATAAAGAGTAAAAAAGATGTTGTATGTATGATATCATTTATAAAAATTACGATTTCATAAAAATTACACTCCTGGGAGAAATTACAAAAAATATCTCCCTAACAAAAACTTAACATTACATAGTTGGTATGATGGTTAATACATTGTATGTCTCCCAGACGATGAAATCCCAGTCCATACAACGCCTAGGCATACTGAGTATCAAATTATCGAGATGATCTTGGAGAAGATCCACTGAGCAATGCTCTCCGAAGTTCAGGTACATATGTAGGAGGTGCTTGACGGGCTGCAATTCGTTTGCCAAACATATCCCACACATGCTCTGTCGAATTAAAGGCAGGTGAGAATGTTGGCCTTTCCATACGGGTGACATCCTCAGATTGAAGGCATTCTTTTACAATGTTTGCACGGTGAGGACGGGCGTTGTCATCTCCAAACACCTCTAACCAAACACACCTCTAAACAAACGTAATATTGTTTCAGAATGATGTCAAGATAAATTTGGCCTGTCATGGTTCTGATCTGAACACGCAGGTCTGTTCTGGAGCCCAGTATAATTCCACCCCAAACTAGCAATCCTGCACCACCGTAACGGTGTCGTTCAGTTATGTGTCCTTTGGTGGTACCTGGTGTTTTCCATATGAAAGTCCCAGACTGCAAGCTAAACCTGGACTCATCGGAAAACATCACAAAAACCCACTGTGGCGATGTCCTCATTGCATGTTCTCTACTCCAGGCTAACTGCTGGCACCAGTGAGTTGCCGTGAGCGGAACACATCTGGCAGGCTTGCGAGCATATTGACCAATCTGTCCCAAACGTCTGTACGCAGTTTGTCTCAAAATTATCGTACCTATGGCTGAAGACAGATGACGAAACAGGTCTAATGCTATGCGGGGTCTGCTTATTTTGGCAGTTACTGCCAAATAGTCATTCGGCGTTGTAACTTGAGACGATGTTTACTGTAATGCCTATTGACATTTCCATCACTCTGGAATCGTTGCTAAAGCCTAGAAATGACACTTTGGGCTATTCTAACTTCCTCGGATATGTTATGTATTACTTATTTCAGTTGTGATTTAAGTTGTTTTAAAGGTAATGTTTAACTTTTTGCTTCAGACTCAAAGTTTAATTTGTTTTAATTTTTGTAGTTGAACTTAAGTTCTTTGGTTTGTTTAAAAGTAATTGTAGTCATTTAATTTGTTCTCTTGACAGTTTTGGTTAACGCTGATTTTAAGTTGCTTGTGTAATTAATTTTTCTTCTTTACTTTTGGTTGGTTAACTATTTAAATTCTGTTTAGTTTATTTTTTTTCTTAACTTTGGTTGTTAATGTTAATCTCTTGATAAGTTGATCCTTAAGGTCAATTTTTTTAAAGTTTTGTTTACACAAGTTGGTGTTTAAAGTTTAATTTAAGTTTTTCTGTTATGCCCCCTTTTCTGCTAAATTTGGGATCCATATTTTCTGACTTTGGTGGTCGTTTTGGTGTTGTGGAGAATATATAAAAATTTTCATACTTGATTATTGTATTTTAACTGAAGTAATTTTTATTTCTTACTATGGTGGTCGTGTTTGGTGTCGGAATAAACCCAAGAAAATTATCTGTGAAATTATTATATTTTTATTTAAGTACTTATCAGTATTGAAGTTAAATTGTTGTAAATTCTATAATTTACTCTTATCCCTTCAAAACTTCGATTCAGTCCGTTGCCCTTCCAAAGAGATTTACGACCTTGTTTTCGATTTCTTCGCCCGTTAGACGGTCGTCTGTGAAACCTCTGTCAACATTTGGAAAAATTGCACCCTGCGGAGAGGCTAGTTTCTACATTACTAACTCTGCCGTAGGGTCTGGTTGGCGCGATGTTTTTTGCTTACTTGCAGGTTATTCATATGTTGGATTGGGACCCCTTGCGAGGCTAGCAGCGATGATCGCCAAATGAGGAAGCTCTTTCTATGTGGAGCTGCACCTTCCTGCGTGTTTTTCCCCTGAGGTTGCCGGACTGTTGGCGGTTATACTACCATCAAAAATCGCCAATCAAGCGGTCTTGGCGTTTCGAGTAAAAAGGGCTTGGGAGCTGCTGACGAGGAGGTCTGAGGGGAGTTTGACTTGCCGCTATTTTTTAACGGAAGGAGACGGAGCTGAAAGTTATCAGAGAAACATCGATGTCGGAAGAAATAGACGAGAGATGGATACTTAGGAGGGCTACGAAAATGACTAAACATATCTAACATTATTTTTTTTTCATTCTAGAAATGAAGGAAATTCTACCCACAATGTATCTCTGTGTTCATCAGTACTACATCCCTGTTTTGGAACTTCTAATTGGAACGTCAATGTCGTCTGTATTCTGAAATGTTAAATTCCCTGTTGGGTTGGGTATGATATACCTTTTATATTTTCCACCTAACCGCCCACCATGTACCACTCTGTATTAATTCAAAGTATCTTAAATAAATGCTATATTTAATTTTAACTTCTTGTAATGTTTTCACTTTAATTTAGAACACTGGACCAGTATTTACATTTCACAACGCAACTTTAATTATTCTGTTGGAGCCCTTATTCCACTATTTACAGTTTATTTAAAACCTGTTTTTCTACCAGAGATATTGTGTTATCATGTGTGTCACAAACATTATACATTCATGTTATTGAAAATTGTTTATCCTAATATTGACTTATGATTGGGTATTGAACTTAAAACCTATACACCAACTCCTTAAAAAATTAAGCTCCAACAGATACTTGCATCTGAATACGCCCACATTCCAAACAGCCGATAATTCTACCACGTAAAAAATCATTCACATGCGTTGTCTGTGTCATAACTATTCGGTTGTGACACGGAACGGCTTACAGAACGCTTTTGAACGATTTTACTTCTTTCCTACCCTTCTTTATATACATTTTTCTTACACTCTTCTCATTCTGACGTAGTATCGGCGTTATCTGACGGCTTCTTCTAATCTGCATATTATTCTTGAAGATGTGTGCGTGAAATTTTAAATATATTATATTCCACGAGTTCTATTTCCGTGTGATTCTGAATTATCCTTAATTTATGGACATGAGTATATTTAAATAACCGGCTGGGCTAACATATTCCGTTAAAACCTTTTGAAGTTGCACTCTTTGCACGGTTTTTCGAATGCTAAGATGACAGGTAGTAGTTTCATCATGTAACTGTTGCAATATGCTAAGTCGCAACCTGGCTGGAATGACTGGCCTTACTTCATTATTCTTATTTGTTGTTTGAGTACAAAATAAGAGTTTGTCTATTATTTCGTAATTTTCTGCTCTATTCCTGATGGCCGTTATATCCGGATGTTCGAAATTTTCTGGGTCTTGCAAGTATGCATCAGTATGCCTGTACTCTGGATCAGTTTGTAATTCAGAAATAATAGTTTCATGGGAATGCAATGTATTTGAAGTTAACATGGAAGATTTTATTTATTTTCCATCTTCGTCTAATTTTATTCGAGATAAAGCGTCGGCTACGACGATCTCCTAACCAGGCGTGTGTTTGATTATTAAATTGGATTCTCGCAATTTTAATGCCCATCTGATCAATCGTGGCGATAAATTTTTTTCAGAGTACATTCGCTCCAACACAGCGTGATCTGAATACACGACTACCGGTGCCCCACCAAAATAGACTCTAAATTTCTGCACCGCTGAAAGTACTGTCAATATCTCTCTCTTCGTGGCCGTGTTTGATTAAGGGTTTTTAGAAAAATAGGTCATGGGCTGATGATTCTGCGTCAAAACAGCGCCTACAGCATAATCCGATGCGTCTGCTGAAATTTCGAGATTTTCGTCCCCTTTCGGAAATTTTAAAACTGCGCACTTTTAGAATTAGCGCAGTTTTCAGTTTCTCAAACGCGGTGTTAGCCTCAGCCGGCCACGAAAACGAAAACCTGGCTTTCTTTCGCTTCAGTTGTAACAGCGGTTCTGCTATGGCTGCCATTCTTTTATAAACTTTTTATAGTAAGAATATATGCCTAAAAATGAGGCGAGTTTTTTTGCTGTTTTTTGGCCGCTGGTAACACAATAATGTCACAATAATGTCCTCCAGGTATATGAAGGTAGATTTTCTGAAGACAGGTCTTTGCATGATGCCCATAGTTCGTTGGAAAGTTGCCGAGGCTCCACACAAGCCGAAAGGCATTCTAAGAAAAGCATAAGTGCCTGATTTCTTGATGAATGCTATTTTAGGCACATCCTCGGGTTTCATCACTATCTGAAAACACCCTGAGGTGAGTTCTATCGTGCTCATATATTTAGTTGATTTCATGTTCCGTATGATTTCTTCAATGATAAAATGACTTAGTGACTTCAATGACTTCGTTAAACTATTTAAGTTTCTGTAATCTATAGCCAGTCTCCATGATTTAAAATTTGAGGAAGGCAAGCCGTTGTTTTTACGGCAAAGCACTATCGGGCTAGCATATGGGGTGCTTATAGGCGCTATTATTCTATTTTTGAGCATGTGCTGAATATGGTCCTCTATAATCTTTTCTTTAACGCGACCATAGCGTTAGGGCCTGATTTCACAGGCTCCTCACTTTTTAATTCGATTTCGTGTTTTACTATCTGGGTCAATCCAGGTATTTCAGAAAATAAATCAGAAAATGTTCTTACCAATTTTTCCAGTGTTTGGTTTGCACATGTGAGAGATTCAAATCTGGGGGTTCCACAGCTTCCATACCCCTTGGTTGCATGTGCAGTTCAACAGTCTCTTCCTGGAAAATAAGTTTTGCGTTTGCTGTCTTTAGAAAGTCAGTGCCTAAAATGATTGAGCCTGTAAATTATGCACAACAAAAAATATTGATTTTTGAACTTCATTCTTTATTTCTATATTAAACGTCCCTTTACGTATACATGCACAATGTTTGTCCTGCGCTACAATAATCTTCGTGTTTTGAACTTTAAGTAATCTATATTTTTTTTAAATTGTTTCGAAAGAAATTTTCCGAATTAAAATTAGCTTGCGCTCCAGTGTCTATTAAGGCCTTTGTTGGCCCGTTATTCAGTAGAATCTGTATAACAGGTAGGGACATTTTTTTTATTATTACCGTGTTTAATTGTACATCCAAGGGATTTTTATCCCAGCGGGGTGACTATGCACTCCTTTCAGCACCTCGGCATAGTTTAACGGCTGTTTTACTGCCCCTTGTTTAGAATTTTGCAGCTTATTCTGGAAATCGCCTTTCTTCTTATCTGGAAATTTATTCTCGTTGTTAAATCTTCTTGTTTGTTCCGAATTCGGCCAGAAAACTGTCCGTTTGATCTCTGATCATAAGTTCTTGTACGCCTACTTTTTGCAAACATCCTGCTTTCAAATTTAAAAGCCAGCTCAAACAATTGTTCTAATGTAATGGGGTTTCTCACTTAATATCCTGGAATATAATCCTTTACTTGCGGCAATAGTCGGGGCAAAATAATCTGAATTATCTCTGCATCGGGCCTTTTCCCGTACAACAAATTAGTAATTTGGACCTTGCGTAAAATGAATGCATTAACTCCTCTACTTTAAATTGGTACTTGCCGTACAATTCGGATTTGAGTTTCGCTCTATCTTTGAGGGCGGGAAACGCTTTTACCAGAACAGTTTTGAAAATTTTGAACGTATACGTGAGGCTGCCTATTTCACCCAGAAGAAATTTCTAGATGTCTTTAAACCAACTTAGTGCCTGTTCTTGTAAGGCGGTAGTCGCTATAGTTATCTTTTGAACTTCAGGGACGGGATACAGTAGAAAGCTGTTGTCCAGTTGTTCTAGGAAGCTAGTGACCGACGTCCTTCCGTCAAATGTCACTGAAGGTTTCATGGAGGCCCGTGTTGTTTCGACGAGGTAGCAGAAACCTTTCATTATATTACCGAGAGCCGATGGAGTTTGCGATGTAGATGGGGTTAACTCAACTGTGGCATAGTTTTCCGGCATGATTTCGGGTTATGTTGTGTGCCAGTTATAGGACCATATTCTGTTTGGCTACATAAACTCTACGAGATCCTACTAAGGAACCTGGCGACTACTTGCACAGGCTTTAAGGATACCAACACAGAAGGGTGGGTAAAAATAACCCTTTATTATTATCAACTGTGAGCAGAAAATTACCTGCTTCGTGCTTTACAATAACACCGACAACTTACGGTGGAACTTAAGAATCGTTACGCAATCAATTCAAGGATAAAGAGCAGTGCTGGACTAGCACAAGATTGACTCGAAAACTTACCCGGCGTGATAATTATTTAAATAGCCAAAAAAGACGTGTCAGTAACTCTGCGTAACAGCAAGGACGGATTCGTAACATGCGCTGGCTGGGAAAACACGCTTTGAATAAACTCGAAGATTCACCCGTTTAAATACTCACTTCACTGAATTTTAAATTTGCATCCTAGCGAGGAAATGGGAGGAGAAGTTGAGGAGTTCAGGAAAGATAACAAAAATTTGAATAATTGGTTAATTGAATTAAGGGAAACTCTACAAAAGTACTTATTTCGTGATGAGTAAATCTAAATCAACGTAGATACCCTTGGAAGGAGACTTTAGAGACACCAAATAAAAACATTATCTTCGCATCCTTAGTATTAAAATATACATTTCTCAGCTAAATAAAATTCTATTGCTTTATCTTTAAAAAAATCAATATTGGAAAAAAAATACAATTCCTGACTTTTAAGTTACAAGTCAAATTTACGATCTTGCCGAAGTTTGCCCTTGAAATGGTCCAAATGTGGATATAAAATTATCAACAAAAATATAATTAGACCACAAAACACCTCCCTGAATATGGGTTAAATCTGTTTGCATACCTGTTAATATTTTAGTTTTCACTTTCATAAGCTAACCGAAAGTCGAATGGGTAAGAACACCAAGTACTGATAATTTATTTGGATTCTGTTGCTGGCATCTAAATGGCTGTGGTTTATACTGCTTGCCTATAAGCAATATGAATAGGGACTAGTTTGTTTAAGAAGTTATCCACAAGGGCTCTTTCTTAAGGGAACAGAGTCTCGATAGCTTTGTTATTACAGACCTCAATTTGCAGTTTCGTTCAGTGAAGCAAAATGATTGCAATGAGAAAGAGGATACATTTTTTTAAATATGAAAGCAATGCAATAAATGAAATATATTAAAACGTATTTATTTCATGAATCCTTTAAAGCAGTGTTTCTCAAACGCTTTTCAAGAGGGAATCAATTTTATAAGTTACAATACATTCTGGAGACCATCTTAGCTTTCTCTTCCTCGGAAGCAGTCTTTTTGCATATGTTAATACCAGTGTAAATTTCTAAAGTGTAATCAATTAAAATTAGTAATTTAATTTTGCATTGGTTAATTAAAATTACTAAAATAATAAAATAAGTTTTTATTGAGACCAAAGGGACAGACGGGCTGTTGTCTCAAAACGGCATTTTGTGGCGTTTAACTATAAACGGAGAATCACTTTTTAAATTGTTGCCACCAAATATTATAGCCCTGTATTATATGTAAAGAAATTAAATATTGAAGAATCTGCATAAATATATGTATGTTTCTAGCACTGTGAAAAAATGATGGTACCTAGAGCCATCAAATTTTGAATAACATTATCCTCCATTTGAACGTGGGCACTTGGACACCCGAATTTTGAATTTCGAATTTGTTTAATTATCGATTTCCTATTTTATAAAACATTAACGAATTTTTGACGAGCAAACTCAATCGATCTCAAAGCGAGCAATGAGAACACTGTACGGAAGAAAACGTTTTTATCTCCAGCGTGCGAGACTGTCTACGGGAAATTCTAAAGATAGGCTGTTTTAAAATGTTTCAAACTAATGTCCCTGGAAAAAAAAAAAAAAAAAAAAAAAAAAAAAAAAA
>KK121132.1:513808-533919 GCA_000611955.2 Stegodyphus mimosarum | reverse complement strand
AAAAAAAAAAAAAACCGCACCAACAAGGAGTTATCCGACTGGGACGAAAATCCGTAGAAGTGATGAACATGTACAGAAAAACAAATGATTACAGTTTGAGAAAAATTGGATGATTTATTCAAGTGATAGAGCTTCACAAAGTGAAAACGTCAGTAACGCGTTTGTCCACCTCTGGCCCTTATGCAAGCAGTTATTCGGCTTGGCATCGATTGATAGAGGTTGCACATGTCCTCCTGAAAGATATCGTGACAAATTCTATCCAACTGGCGCGTTAGATCGTCAACATTCCCAGCTGGTTGAAGGGCCCTGCCCATAATGCTCCAAACGTGCTCAATAGGAGAGAGATCCGACGACCTTGCTGGCCAAAATAATGTTCGGCAAGCAGTAGAAACATGTGCAGTGGGGGGGGGCGGGCATTATCTTGTTGAAGTGTAAGCCCATGGTGGCGTGACATGAAGGGCAACACAACGGGTCTTAGAACTTCGTCGACGTACCGCTGTGCTGTAAGGTTGCAACGGATGACAAAGGGTCCTACTATGAAATGAAATGGCACCGCATACCATCACTTCTGGCTGTCGGCCTGTCATGCGGAAGACAGTCAGGTTGGTATCACACCTCTGTCCGCGGCGTCTCCAGACTCGCCTTCGCTGGTCATCGGGGCTCAGCTCAAAGGGGGACTCATCACTGAAGACTGTTTTACTCCAGTCAGTGACATTCCAGTACGAGTGAGTCCGACACCACTGCAAACAGGCTTGATGTTGTACAGAAGTCAATGGTAGTCGGTGCAAGGGGCGCCGTGAGCTCAGCCCCCTTTCTGTGAGCCGTCTATGAATGGTCCTTGCGGTCACTGAAGCACTAGTTGCACGTACAATCGATGATAATGATGCATCTGGGGCTGTGAGCGCCGCTCTGACGATTGCTGGGTCTTCACGTTCTGTCGTTTCTCTAGACCTACTGCTTCCTTCTTGACGCTGAGTGCGGCCAGGGTTCACCCATTTCTTTCAACATCATCTAATAGTGGCATCGCTCCTGCTCAAATGTCGAGCTATTCCCCAATAAGGCCAATCGACTTCTGAGCCCAATTACACGACTTTTCTCAGATTCTGACATCTGCACATATTGTTCGCGCACCCGTATGCGAGGCATAATTACTGTCTACCAGAGTACACGGAATGAAATTCCTGAAGAATTTATGACTTGGGATTGTAATTTCTCGTCTTAAATATCCTGCCAGTTGCGCTGCAGCGACAACCGTTCATTCATTGGCAGCCAAAATGTAAAATTTTGCATTTTCCGTCGAAACCTCTATGCATATTAATTTGTGTCCAATTTGCTTTATATCTTCTCGGTGCGTCGTTTGTTTTGTCTAAGAGTGTACGAGGCTGTTTTATACACAGGCCAACTTTTTCTTGTAAAAATATTAAAAATTGCAGGGTCTTCTTATATGTAAAGACATTTTATTTTCTGGAAAATACGTTAATTATATTTGAAACAATACAATGATAATATATGTATAAGAGCGTAGAGTCATTAGTTTATTTCGATGTTGGAGAAGTGAAAAATAAGCAATGCCAGGACTCGAACCACGGACCTCTCGAATACGCGTCGAGCGTGCGATCACGAAGGCATGCGAAGAAGGCGGGAGAAATACCTTATATACTGCAACTTTAAAGGGCGACTTTGTCTCCTCCAAATCCCGGTGGTGGAGAAACATCATCTACCATTTTTTAGTTCAGGCGCCATTGTAGAGTCATTAGGTTATTTTGATGCTGGAGAAGGGAAAAATAAGCAGTGCGCTCGTCAGGACTCGAACTACGGACCTCTCGAACACGCGTCGAGCGTGCTGACCACTACACCACGAAGGCATGCGAAGAACGAGGGAGAAATACCTTACAAGAGTACTTCATGTTTTTTTCATATAGTTTTCAAATTCTAAGCATTAAATTTTCAAACCGGAAATTTGTAACCATGTATTCATAAATTTTTGTAGAAATTGTAAAGACATTAGATATTTTGAAGCAGGAATCAGCTTTGCTTTCGGAGGGGCTCGAACTCCAGATCTTCCGTTGTTATCTGGAAGCGTTTTAAAGTTACACGACATTTTCCAGCTACAGAAGGTTCTTGGCAAAGAGGGAGAAAGACGAAAAATCTCTTTTGTTCTCTTCACAACTTCCGGATTGTACGATCTGGTAAGCACAACTTTGCAAACTGCCATCAAGACATCGACTAATTCACACGCGTAACACGTTATGCAGATAGGCTACACTTCATTGCAACAAACTCGATCACGCAGGCCCATGTTCTTTTTTTTCCCACTCTTGTTAAATACTCTCAAAGGTATAGGGTCGTCTTACATTTGGAATTTGTCTTAAATTCGAGCTAGTATGATTATGTTGATGTCAAAGTGACCGGGCAAACTAACAATTCCCTAAAATTTTCATTATCTTTAGTATAATTATCTGACTAAAAATTTAAAAGATCAGAAACCAAGAGAATTTTATGATTCAGAATTCTCAGTCTATAAATTACGCTTGGTTTCCTAATAGATAAGTATTATGACAATAAAAGAACTAGCTTGCGTTTTTTCTGAACATGAGAAGAAAGGATAAGGCTACAAGTGATAGTCTATAAAGTAGAAATTAATGTATAATATACTATTTATGCAGTGGGTTAAAAGGGGCATAAACACGAGGTGAAAAATTTAGGATCTGATATGATTATCAAACAATTTTTCAATATTTTTAGACTCAGACAGGTACATCTGTCACTTTCCACGCCTTGTTGTGAAATGTCAGACGATTTCAAGGGCAAGGTCGTGTTGAGTTGTTCTTTTTGTAACTCCATCACGTAGTGATTTCACGATGGTTGTCTGCGTCCTACATGATTTTCCTGACATTGCAGATGATAAACAAGTTATTACTTCGAAACCATATTTTGAATTAGCTGACGAGGGAGATATTTTGGGGTTAAACTACAAGAAATTTTTACAGATCATACCGATTTAGACGATAATATATAGAAATTTCCAGTTTTATCAGAAATTTGGAAGAAATAAGACACTTTGTTACCAACGCTCTTGCAACTGTTTATTTCTAATTTCTTGCATGATTTGCATAATTGATATCATTGGTGCTCGTGGGGTGAGTGATGCAGAATGGGGCTAAATTCCATAGATTATAGAGATAATATTACTTAGAAACAACTGTTTTACAAAGTAAAACTATGTTTTACGCTGTTTGTTTCTAACACTGGAGATATCTTTGATGCTTTTCATGATAATGAATGCCCTCCCTCTTTCTATTCTACCGGACTGACACAAAATTTTGTCTCGTAACTATTCCTTCTGCAAAACTCATTTAAATTTACTCAATAACAGCAATATTTGACACATATGATTTTGATATTTGGAAATCGGTATCCTGTTAAGATAGCCTAACTTTATTTAATAATTAAAATAATATCTAAAAGTTTTCAGATCTCAACGGTCATCCAAAATAGTTTTAAGTTTTTTGTTTTTGTATTTTTTCCGCTGTCGCTCAGCTCACAGTCAACCAATCTGCTCTTGCGTTCACTCCTGCTACCCCACCTTTTTTCTTTAGCTTTATACTATTTATGCTATTTAGCTTTATATTATGAAGCATCTTTTTCTTCGCCCTTACGCAACATGCAATTCAACAGCAAAATTTCAAAAATTTTTAAACTGCATAGTAACCTATATTTAGAATTCCCTATGAAGTGTTAAGTGACGGCATACATTTATTTATTTTTTCAGTCTTTTTCTCAGTTCACCATATCAAAATTTAGTTTTCTTAGTGAGATGGTTAACCAAAAAATGTTTTTGTCTTTTTATTATTAATTTTTTATGTGATAACTTTATTTATTAAATATCACATTCTTCGCACTTACGCCACATAAAATTCAATTCAGCGGCACAATCAGAAAATATTAAAAAACAGCATATTTTTAGAATTCCCAACACACAGTCTCGTATGCTGGAGATAAAATGTTTTGTTCCGTTCAGTATTGCCATTGATCGCTTTCAAATCTTTGTTAATAAGAATTTATTAAGGTTTCGCAAAATGTGAAATAAATAATAAAATATCTTCGAAATTCAAAATTCCGAGTTCCAGGTGCACAGGTTCGGATGCAGGTCTACATTATTCAAAATCGGATGGCTCTAGGTATTGTCTTTTCCACAATGCGAGGAACATACATATATACATGCATGCAGATTCATCATTATTTAATTTTTTTTAAATAATACAGTGAGATAATATTAAGTAGCAACAGTTTGAAAAGTAATACGATCTTTAAAGTGAACCGACTTATAATCCTATTTCGAGACTAATAGCTCCTTTGGGCTAATAAAAATGCAAGTCATTTATATACTTAGTCGAGATTGAACCAAAATGAGATCTCTGTTCAGTTTCCTTAACCACCACTGCAGAAGCTATTAACTTAATTCCGAAATGCTGAAAATTCCGACTGTTGAATTCTGGTAGTTTGGCCGGGCTGGCTATGTAAACGCGCTGGCTGTGTGGGCATTTTTGCGGTTTTACACATTTTCTGGTCATGCTAATATGGTTCATTTATATAGAAAGTCTTTTATGAAGGATTCTTCCCTTAGACAGGCTACTCTTACTCGCTTTGCCGTAGTCCAGTTAGACTAACAAAAGGATAAATTGAAATTCTGAAATATTTCTACTGAAATTCCTCGATAAATTAGTTTTGTCGAGCTAATAACTGACAATAATTTATTTCCCTTTTCAGCTGTCCTATTAATACATGATTAAAATAATTTTAAATAAAATAGCAGGCCACGTCAGTGTTACCATTCTATGTTATAACATTAGTTTCAGTATTCTGTTTATGCAGTATACAAGAATGAAAATATATGGCTTTAAAATTTTTTCTTTTATTTGATAATTACGTCAGGAAAGTATTACGTGTAAGAGTAAAATATCTTTCGAAAGTTTTCTGAAGCTGTTTTCAATTATTTCTGTTTGATGTGTATTTTCAGTTATCTACATACAGATTTCTCTTAACCCTCCGGCGAGACCGGGTTTAGGTGGTCAAGAAGACTTGCGCCACAAGCGTTATGAACGCTTGTAAGTGATCAGGAAAAATTTCAGCAGTAGCGGTACGGGCGCTTCTAAGCCGTCAGTGGCGAGAAACTCGAAAGCGGAATAACCGCCTTAAAGCGTGTGTGTAGATGTCTGACTATCCTCTTACTCCCGGAACTTTGTGGATTTCCTAAATGACAGCTCTCAAGAGGTAATCTAAGAGGTTGCTTTGCTTCGTTACAGACACAAAGACGTTGTATAGTTGATGGCGAAGAAATTGCTTTGGTGTAGAATTTCATGTAATATCAAACAGATGTCGACACTCTTGCTAAATTGAAAAAAAAAAAGTATGCATAAGTTTTTCCAAAAGTGTCTTTAAGTGAATTACATTTTTATAAAATATCCTTTAATTTTTTAAACTAAATATTAAAAATACATGCTCACAGCTCACATATTGAATTAAAAAATAACATAACAAGTATTTAAATAATTTTACTTACGACAATATAAATGTCAAGCTAAAGACTGCACGTTAAAATTTAAATTATTAAAATAAAACGAAAAATACTGTATTTAATTAACCTGAATTGCACATACATACCAAAATAAAAATATTTCGACAATAAGTTAGATATACAAATTAACAATAATAGCCAATTTTAATAGCACTACTAATGGTATAGTTAATTAGCGCTTATGTTAATGCTACTAGAGTTAATAAACAAATATATTGATGCAGTTATGGCTAGCCGGCTTGGTGCTGCTAAAGTTAATTAACGGTTACAATGTTCATAGTTGATGAAACACCAATGCACTTTGTTCGGCTCCGTTAATTGCAATCAGATATTCAGAAGTAAGCAAATGATTCTAGCAAGAACTAGAAATGCAAAACGCTTGTAATAAAGCAGACGAATTGCTTCGTTAATGAAACATAGCCGAGACATTTTAGAGTTGTTATAGATTTATTTTAGAACTCTTTCACATAGTGAAATAAGGAATGAAAATTAAGAAAACTGTAAATGAAAAGGAATCTTTAATATTTTGTATAACATGAAGTTATTAACTATTCTTTAAAAAGCGTACACCTTGCACAAAAAAAATGGTGGGGGCAGTTTTGTATCTCCTGTTATACTGGGCCGATTGACGATATTTAACTTGCATTTTTCATGTTTCGAAATCCCGACTTAGGATATATATTATATTCATATATAGCTTGTTCTAATGTAGACATTTTGACACAAAATCGGACTTTTTCTGAAACGGCATAACATTTTTTTTGCATATTTTTCCAAATTATGCCTAAATATTAAATTTTGTAAAGTTTGATGAGAAGCATAAAGAGGAATTTTTAAATTTATCTTGGCGCCCTTTTTTCAGGTTGCGCCAAGAATAATTCCCTTGGCGAAATTCTTAATTTATGGTAACCAAATTACCTTCATATTTATTCTTGACTTGTATTAATAATTTTAAAATTAAATATTAAGAAATGAATAAAATGATAAAGAAACGCTCTTAAAAGGTTTCAAGTGAGGATGTCATTGTTTGGAAATTTACTGTCGTTTTCATTCCCAGTAAACATATGCTTGACCCTTACCAAAGAGTGGCAAGACATGGAGCAATCATAGCAGATAACAACTCAGTTGCTTAGAAGCAGAAACAGCCGTGTTTATTTGAACCTTGGAAAGACGGCATTCATGTTTTATGCGTGTGAGAGATTCGACAATGAGTAAAGTTTTACCTTGTAAGGTTTAATTTAATTTTTGTTCGCTGTTACAATTTTAATTGTTTATCTTCCTATCAAATCTGGTTCTTTAATACTCGCATCCATTCCTGAAGTATATAAATCCTTCTTTTCATTATCTTTATTACAGGAAGCTTACGTGAAGTTACATTTTGTATGCAATTACCAAGACGTATATATGTTGCGAATTTATAAACACAAGTATTGCTCAATTGCTTGCTAGTGAATTATTTGCTAGGCGTATGCCTTGGAAGTGCATTACAGAAAACATGGTATGTACAATTTTGATATTTATGATAGCTGTTTAGATTGGGAACAACAGAATGTATACGTGGACGTTTGTACAATTATTAGATTAAAAGCTAATCATCGTAATGCGGTCTCTCTGAACTTTGGTCTTTGGTAAAAACTTTAACAATGAATTAGACACCTTTTGTTTCAACACATAACCCATATTTTTACGTTACTCAGCGTTTTATAGCATGGTTGAGTAATAAATGATTTTGCTATTACTGCTAGATTGACTGTTCCTGTAACTTATGTCAACAGTCCCTGAGATCGTAGAATAGTAAACAGCTGTCATCATTCCGAGTGCATTGGTTAAGAACTAAAATACGCACTTGTAAACACCTAAATTAAACAGTGAACTGTGATTAATTGCAAAGTCTGCAGTACTTTAATTTGCATTTATTTCATAACCAAATCGGAAAATAAATTTTACTTCTTCATTTTACCCTTTCCATAATATGACTCATACATTTTTACTTTGCGATATCAACAAAACAATGATACGTATAAAATTCAATTAATGCCAGCTAATGACTTATTAGATAAGCAAGTAGCTAGCAAACTTTTGAAGCTAAGGTAAGTCAAATATAATGGAACATACTTATCTGTTTTTTTTTATCTTTTTAATGACAATTATAAATCTTTTACCTAAAAATATTAATTCATATTCTACAATGATAAATGATTTAATTTTCTCTATTCAGTGCATTAATACTGTGTACGTATTTAGTATTATGTAAAATTTGAATGAATATAAACCCCATAACAAATTGCAGTTATGTCCTCGAATTCTTTGCAATCTATTTTTTATATCTTTAAGTATCAAGCATCAGCAAGGAGTGCATTTTCGCAAATAGCTTTTGAAACTATTACTTTTTTCGCTTTTTTTAAATAATTGACTCTTTAGAGATTATTTTACTATTTTCTTATCTATTTCTGAATCCAGTTATTAATCCAGTATGTTCTCTTTCTTACTATATGGAAGACAAAAAAAAATTTACATTTTGTTAAAAGCTTTTACACAGCCAAAGAAGCTGAATATTGCATTGTGGTATATAGCTGAAAATAAAAATTTAAAATTTTCCATTAGTGGTGAGGATAAAATTTATATTTTTCGTCGTACAACTTCGTACTAATTAATTTATACAAAAAATATATTTAAATTACTTGTTGAATGGAACTGAATTTTAGAATATATAGAAATTGTATACGCAGATAAACATTTAACATTTTACGCTTAATACTCTACTCCCACAGATTACCTGTTAAATATATAAACTTGATAAAACGGAAGTTTAATTGTTATACTACCAGTTTCGTGAAAATACATTTATGCAGCTTGTTTATTGTTTCCAATGTGAAACACTGGTTATTATTCCCATTTTCGATATCATAGATCGGCGCATTTCTGTTAGAGGGCGCCACTTAGAGCCGAACATAAATGCTGATGTGAAATCTAATCAACCTGAATGATTCGTAAAGCTGTATGAAAGAAAAATTGTAATAACAGTAATGTATCATGCTATATAATATATATAATATTTAATGTGCATAATAAAGATGTTCAAAAGAGTTCTTTTAAGGGATCAGACAGGAACCGTTCGCTCACTGAAGTGAATCACTTCTTTGTTACGATTTTCACGGCCCACTAACAATGACCTTAAAAAAAACGTTCAAAACGAGAGTGGATCAAGAGCGGTGTACAAAGATGGGGGAAAAGCAGAGAGAATCGAACAAGGAGTGAGACTGGCGGAATCGAAAAACTTAACCGCTCATTCCCTGGGCTGATTTATTTCAAGTGTGTTTTTGAGATACCCCCAAAACACCTTTCTTCATAGAATAACAATAAATCCGGAATAAAAAAAAGGTCAGAAAGTTGGGAAATAATGAAAACTAAACTCACTTTTGTTAAAGATTACAATATTTTACTACTATAATTTCTCTTTAAATGGCAGATCCCGAAGAATAGGAAATTGTCTGCTTCTAGTACCGGAATTTTCCCTTTTTATCTAATTTGGCAAAATAATACCAAATATCACTTAATTGTTTTCTGTGCGGTACGGTCGACATTTTGCTCTGCTACCTTGAAAAATGCATTAGAGGGAGGATTTTATAAATATATAATAATTCTAAAGAAGATTAAGGAAGAATTCAAAGTTCTTGACTGCAAAGATATTAATAAAATAAGTAAGTAAATAAAAAATACAACTCATAAGTTTACATAAACGTTATAACAATATTGTATAAAAAAGGTAATTGGTAATATACATACCTATACTATGATACAGAATTCGAAGAACCGAAATGAAACTCAAAGGAAGAGCTCCGAGCCAAGAAACTGAAGCTGAGCACACGCTGAGCGACAGCTGAAAGTGAAAAAAGTAAATAATCAAGACCCCGCAGGAGCCAAATCTGCGGCTAGAAAAGGAGCGCTGGAGCGATGACAGCTGAGAGTCCAAGGAAACTAAATATCTGTAACCTACCTACTTTAAGCAGATTCTCGCACTGCGGATGGGGAAAAACACTCAGTCCATTTGCAAAAAGGGGTGATCAGTTTTGCTGAGATGCGTCAGTATGTTTAATGTTTTGTTTTTTAAGTACTAAATGGAGCACGAGCAAACCAAAATCACACATATATATTCATCCATAATACACATACATACATAGAGAAAATATCAGAGATGTTTCCGGTAAATAACAAAGGAAAGAATGTTCGTGTTTACATAAGAGGAATCAAATTTTGTGGCACGCTTCCCAATAAAAGCTCTCCATGAACTGCTAAAAAACTAGTGTCTCGTTTTCCCTCGATCGCTGATCATTCGCTCAGTAAAGTGAAACGGTTCTTTGAATCAGTTCCAGAGCGGATCGTCCAATTCTAGTGGACAATGCTCAATTTTTGTAATTCTTTAATGATGTTTAAGGGAACAGCACAAACTAGAGTGAAACTCCTAACAGACAGGAAGCGAATTACCTTTGTGTCCGAAATGAACTGCAGAGCCTTGAAAAGGTTTAAAACAGACATTTTTATTTAATGGAATTTAGAACATAAACGCAGTTCTTGTGTTCACAGGATCAGCCACCATTTGTGGCGATCCAACTTAAGGTATAAATCAAGTTCAAAATTTAAAACTTAACCTAGTATTCATGGACTAACAATTTAATTTAAATCTAAGTTGACTCAGAACTTCACGCCGGCGTAACATTTAACTGACTGCAACTATAACGCAAAGCCGAATAATTACAATCTTATCAGAGCTGGCAAAACGAAGTAACAGCAAGGAAAGTCCATGTGAAGAAGGAAAGGTTTCATAGACATAATGTAAACCAGTTTGCTATTACGCCGCTACAATGCGGAGGGAAAATTCGTCAAGGGATTTGGCGACGGAACCTGGCGGCGAGAATTTCTCCCTCCGCGATGTGTATAGGAAATTGCGAAACACGTGTTAAGAAACGTCCTTTGATAAAACGTTTCTTTTTTTTTTTTTTTTTTTTTTTTACGTTTCGCGATAAATTAAACTTGGATTTTCTTAATTTTTGTTTGCTCAAAATAACTAACCCATTAATTAATTTACTTGCGCAAAAATATATTTTCTTTTCCTTTAAAGTTTAAAGAAATTTAAAACGATATTCGGTTTATGAACTTTTGATAAACTGGCCTTCGAACTTCGAGCTTTGGGTAATAGGTAATAATTGTAAACTGGTATTGGTAATAGATACAGAATGAATGCCTCAACTCAAATGGGAAAAATAAAGTGAGTAAGGAAACTTTAGCTGAAGAAGAAAATCCTCCTTGTCAAAATGCGAACATACATGGAAGAGGGATTTTTAGTCCAAAGGGGCAATTTGCCCGGAAGGACTATTAATTTCGTTTTGGCATTTTGCATCGATTCACTAAAAGCATTGTTTCACTTTTCAAATTGTTACCATCAAATATTATCGCCCTGCAATATATTTAAAGAAATTATATAATGAAAAATTTGAATAAATGCATGTATGTTTCTCGCATTGTGATAAAACGACCGTACCTAGAGCCATCGAATTCTGAATGACGTAATCCTGCTGCGAATGTGCTATCTTTGAACAAATTCAAATTTGAAATTTGCAATTTGTTTTATTATCGATTTCATATTTTGTAAAATTTTAACGAATTTTTGATTAACAAACTCAAGGATTTCAAAGCGAGCAATGGCAACGCTGTGCAGAAAAAAAAAATATCTCCAGCGCCTGAGACTGTGTATCAGAAATTCTAAAGATATGCTCAATTTAAAATTATTTTGCGATATTGCTCCGTTATGGTTTAGATGCGAAGAACATGGTATTTAATAAATAAAGGTAACACGCAAAATGTTAAAAAACACCCCTTTGGACGTAAGTTAAAATCTGAAACCTTTCAGTTTTTTTTTTAATAGTCTATATTCTTTTGCTCAAAATGTCTTTAAATGGATTTGAAGCTAATATAAAACTGCATTTTGATTTGAGAGCGAAGTATAATAATAAAAATAATTACTTATATTTTATCGTTCCTTCCCTGGACTGTATAGAAGTTAGACTGTTGACTGTTAGTTTGAATTCGAAGGTGAGGATTTGAATACCGCAAAAGGTTTTATTGTTTTTATGTCCTTCAGCTTTCTCACGAGCGTAAGGACGACGGATTAAATCGACTTTTATAGTACTCGTAGGAAGATAGATAAAAGTTTTATATATATATATAGATATGTACATTGAACAGTAACAAAAAGAAATTATCCAAAAATTAAGTCAGAAATTATGATGTTTCTTGTAAGCATATTTTTTATAATCATTTGAAATAAATTTACGCTGGTTTACTGATTTTTGAAACATAAGTATAATTAAGATTCAAAACCATTTTTAAAAGAATAGCAATACTTCTGATGTTATATTTGTTTAGTCAAATACGGCAAAGCACACAAACGTTACCTACCTAAGGGCTAAGTGTCTTCTTGAAGGATTTTGTAAGGAAACTGTCTTGTTTTCGCATGTAATAAAATATTCTCCTTAAATTTATCTAGAAACATCCAATTACAATGAAAACTTCTAGTCGGAATGTTTGAAATTGCATATTTTTAGAGCACTTTTGCAATCACTATAATAATAATAATGGCAATAATAAAAATAGGAATTTTTATTTAAATATACAACCGATGTTGCTTTTCATAATGCGCAAGCTTTGGATAAAATTCCTTAAAATGCAAATACTTGTAAGCCATTTTGCAATAATATATTGGAAATCTATTTTTATATTTTCTAACGAAGCATTAATCTGAAAGAGATTATGGTTGTCAACCGGTGAGTCTCAGCCAGAGATTCTAGTTTGCTGTGTTCCTGTAAGAAGCTATTCTCAAATAAAAAACAAAGTATGGTATTCAGACCAAGCCCGCATAAATCTTCACGAATGTATTCTGAATCTTCCGCTGCCATGGATCCTCGCGAAATCCAATTAGTGTCAGCAAAACGATGCATTTCCTCATGTTTGTTGTTGAGAAAACGCGATCTGTCAATCTGAAAGAGAGAAACTACAAAAACTTTAACAAGCCAGGTCACATCTGTGCAAATAAACTTCAAAGACGGACCACCGTCATGTTCTGCAATAGAATCACTTAGCTCTAATGTTAGCGCCTGCTTTCCAAATGCGCCTGATGCCACGTCAATCTGTCAAAAAAGAAGTCTTGGTTTACTGACGCACATTCTGCTATCATGTAAGCATGCCGCCAAAGACAGCGTTATCCAGGAAACGGGATAAAACATTTAAAAACTACAAATTCAACCCTCAAAGCTACTAAACTGTGAATTAAAAAGTAATTTCTACAACATCAGTGCTGTGACAGAGATGTACCCTAAGAAGCAATTCATTTTAACAGTAAGAAATTTTAAGTACAGGTATAATCCTAAGGTATCAAAATGTAACTTAAGAATGGGCAGATAGCTTTGATTTACTATTGGGTTTAAAAATTTACATCTGAAAACTCGACGACTAAGAAAATAAAAATTTTAATTGCAATATTGAATGCTTGGATTGATGGAAATTTCTTACACCTTACAAAGTGTATTCATTAATGTTCTAAGACGCATGACTTTTTTCGTCTCATGTCTTAAATGAGTATGAATCAATTTCTCTTAAAAAGTCCTGTACACAGAGACACACTCTCCCTTTCTGCATATGCCCTCTCGTGCTTCGTGCTTTGTTGCATTCAGCTAAAGATACGTATTTAAAAAAAAAATTGCGTTTTTCTTACAGAAAAACTAATTTACAGCATTGAAATTTTTTTAATATCATTATAGTTGAAATTTAGAACTCTAAAAGTCCCTTTTGTCTCCTTGTATGAAGTAAAAACGAAGTATTGTAATCGCGAAAAATTTCGGGTATCCTATTTCAACGAAAATATCTATTTTGACGGCTATCGAATCCAATTAAACGATGTTTTTGAGTGACATTTGTACTTAAGAACAGAATAAAGGACTCTTTTCAAAAAAATATATGTAAAACTGATTTAAAATGGATTCTGAAGAGATTTTTTTCGTGGCGTCTGTGCGTACGTATATATGTATCTCCTATAACTCAAAAACGAGTAGCCTCAGAACGCTGAAATTTTGTATATAGGACTGCTATAACATGTAGATGTGTGCCTCCTATTTTGGTTGCAACTGGCAGCACCAAAAGTATATAAATTTATGTATATATCTATACATCCCCTCTGTTACTCGGCTCAGTGAGCTCAGCGTTTTTTTCTTATATGTTGGTAAATTGCACATTTTTTGCTTTGAAAATGATTGAACTATGTTGTTCTTATCTTCCGGTTAAGGTTTTTATGCCTTTAATAAATCTGCATGCAGTATTTGCAGAAGTATCAACAATTTAAAAGTTGTTTAAGTGCGGCTAAGCCTAATCATTTTTCTCACGGCGGACATATTTGTTCACATTTGAAACCTAATAGAATACTAGATTTGTTGCCAATCTAGAGAAACTAAGCTTCGCAACAACAAAGATAACGCCTTCTTTTATTATTGCGAATTAAATCATGCTTAATCCATTTTGGAATGTTTTCGAGGAAATAAGTGCTTAAGATTTACTTCGTAATTTTTAATATAGATATTTTGAGTTTTTATGTATTTTTGCCTTTTCACGAAGGGAGAACTGAATTAATTGAATGAGAAATACTGAATAGTCTGTGAAAAACTGTTTTTGTTTGTTTGTTTTGTTCAATTTCCTTTACACATCGTTTTAGATTTATTATAGTATTTAAATAGAACATGTGGCAACGATTAAGTAATTCTCCAGCTGATATACATAAGGTTTTGCATTCTTGATGGGTTATAAAATGAATGAGATGTAACGCTGTTAAGTGAAGGTAGCGCCAGAGTGGCGCTGTGGTAAACAAATACAGTGAATTTTAAAGAGTGCATTTATTCTATTGTGGTTTATGCGCTATCGATGAAGTAGATTTAATTCAATCCAAGAAGTTTAAATGAAATGCAAAATGCGTATAATTTAATATTCCGTACAAGGAAGTCATGTGGTGTACACATCAGAGTTCTTTTGTAAAAGTTTAATATGTTTCAAAAAAGTCCATTCTTAATCGACAGAAAAAATTTCTTAATTAGCAGGGAAAGAAATAATTCTTAATGATTCATCAGTAACAATCAAAATGACGCGTGATTGCTCGTAGAACCCTTCCAAACTGTTTCGAGAATCCATATACAATTATCATTAATTAAAATAAGAATTATGTCTATTATTAATCAATAAACAGTACGAGTTAATCAGCTAAAAAATTCTCTTGAATGCGACTTGTTTTAACAATCCATATCCAGCTGTCAATATTTCGAAAGGCAGTTATTTTTATTAACCAATGGACGCTAAGATACAAAGCAATTCTATAATATTTAAGAAAGTAAAACCATAAAATTAATGATATTTATAAGGCATAAGGCCTCCCGGTGGTGAAGTGGCCAGCGCATCGCGCAGCTGCACCATAGGTTCGGGGTTCAATCCTCGGGTTGGGCAAGGTTGACTCAGGCTTTCATCCCTCAAGTTATAAAGTATTTCTCCCACCTTCGTGGTGTAGTGGTCAGCGCGCTCGATGCGTATTCGAGAGGTTCGTGGTTCGAATCCCGGCAAGGGCATTGCTCATTTTTCATTTTTCTTGTTTCCAAAAAATTCCTAATAACTCTACAGTGGCGCCCGAACTAAAAGGTGGTGAATAATGATTCTTCACCAGCAGGATTTGGGGACTGGGTCCCCAAAACCCCTGTTCACCCTTTAAAAGGAGGAGTATATAAAGCATTTCTTCCGCCTTCTTTGCATACCTTCGTGGTGTAGCGGTCAACATGCTCGAAGCGTATTCAAGAAAACCATGGTTCGTGTCCCGGCGAGGGCATTTCTCATTTTTCACCTCTCTTGCTTCCAAAAAATACCTAACGTGTCTACAAAGTGAGTTGATAAAATGAATACCAATCGCGCTTGGGGACTAAACACCGGGTGTCCTGCGACAAGCTGACCACTTGCGCAGGGCATATGCTGAAGTTCTCTGTGGCTCAAAAGGTTAAGAAGACAGAAAAAGGGCGCTGGAGATTGTGGCCCAATCCTCCTTTAGGCAGATCAGTCTCATACTTTTGTCTTGATCAGTTAACCAAACAAGCAATCCATGCCGCGTTACTACAAAGTACTTTAGAAACATTTAGATTACACAAAGTAATAAAACAACCACAATATATTAAAATGCTCTAGGAGAAATTACAGAATTAAACTAAGTATTTCAACTCAGGGAAAGGAGTAATAATATCAGAGACTATAATTTTATTATTAGTCCAAAGGGGCTTTGTCCCTGAAGCACTATTGTTTTCGTTTTGCAATTTTGCGTCGGAAACATTAAATGTCGGTTCACTTTTCAAACTGTTGCCACCAAATATTGCAGCCCTGTATTATAATTAAAGAAATTAAATAATGAAGTTAGTGCATAAATGTATGTATGTTTCTCGCATTGTGATAAAACGACCGTACCTAGAGCCATTGAATTCTGAATGACGTAAGCCTGCTGCGAATATGGGCATCTAGAAGTCCAAATTTGAAATTTGTAATTTGTTTTATTATCGATTTCATATTTTTTAAAACTTTAACAAATTTTTGATTAACAAACTCAATGATTTCAAAGCGAGCAATGGGAACTTTGTACAGAAAAAAACATTTTCATCTCCAGCGCGAGAGACTGTGTACAGGAAATTCTAAAGATATGATCAGTTTAAAATTATTTTGCGATATTGTTCTTTAATTGAATTTTATGGTTTAAGTGCGAAGAACATGATATTTAATAAATAAAGGTAACACACAAAATGTTAAAAAAAAAAACGCCCCTTTGGACGTAATTTAAAATCTGAAACCTTTCAGATTTTCTTTTCTTTTTCTTTTTTCTTCCAGTAATTATTTTTGTTGTTGTTGTTGCTGCTGTTGTTGTTTTACCTTTTTGGATAAAATAGTTTGCTCTTTCACTGCCCTAGCCTTATTTCCCACTTTGTTTGTTCTGTGTCCACGCTATTATTTTCTTCATTGTCTTCTAAATTTTCATCTGTTTTGTAATTAACCTCGTAGTCCTTAGCCAAAAATATTAATCGCTATTTTCGACAGATGATATTACGCTTGTTCTGGCTTTGCTTCGCTGTTTGCTTTTATATAAAAAACTAGTGGCTCATCTTCCCATCTTGGCAAACATTTTTTGTTTTTGAAGAAGAGGGATCTCTTTGTGTCTGATCTCCCTTGAACATGATGGAGTCTTATTCAAAATCATCATATCAACATAAGATTGCTTTTTTTGCGTAATTTTAAACTTTGCATTGGCATGTTTCCCTTCTAATTTTATTCTGAACTTCCTTTTGTAGATAAGAACCATATAAATCATAGATTGCTGTCTTTTAGCATTCTGTTTTCTTCTTGCGCAATTTCAAGTTGAATGAAATAACAGCAGGCAGAAACAACTAAAGAGATGTTGCGTAATCACTCAATGCAACTTAGAGGCTTTGTGCTCTAAATGTTCTCTCTGTGACTGTGTAAATAAAGAAATATGCATTCAAAAGAAATGCAAAGTAGTATATGCGGAGCTTCAGAACTTCGACCTCACTCCCTCAATCCACTTCGGAAAAATAAATCAAAACAAATACTTTGTTTAATCGGTTTTGGCAAACGCGAGGGCTGTGTTTAAGAGACAGATGTCTCCATGGGAGAATCTTTTAATTAAAGTGTCTTGCATTCTCATTGAAGACAGAGAAATCGTGCTGAAGTCAGCCCATTTACCAGAAACAAATCTTGGGACAAAGTACCAGTATTCAATAATCTTATCTACGCGACTACCTGCGAATTCTGCTAGTGACGAAGTTCTTACTTCGAAACAGAAAAACTAAACTAAAAAGGAAGTAAAGTTAGCGAAATTTCATCTGTCAAAAAAAAAGTTTTTAGTACAAAGGGGCTGTGTCCCTGAAGGACTATTGGTTTCGTTTTGCGATTTTGCATCGGAAACATAAATGTCGGTTCACTTTTCAAACTGTTGCCACCAAATATTGCAGCCCTGTATTATAATTAAAGAAATTAAATAATGAAGTTAGTGCATAAATGTATGTATAATTCTCGCATTGTGATAAAACGACGGTACCTAGAGCCATCGAATTTTGAATGACGTAATCCTGGTGCGAATATGAGCATCTGGAAGCCCAAATTTGAAATTTGGAATTTGTGTTATTATCGATTTCATATTTTGTAAAACTTTAACGAATTTTTGATTAACAAACTCAAGGATTTCAACGCGAGAAATAGCAACGTTGTACAAAGTGAAATTCTAAAGATATGCTTAGTTTAAAATTATTTCGCGATATTGCTTTTGAACTGGATTTTATGGTTTAAGTGCGAAGAACATGATATTTAATAAATAAAGGTAACACTCAAAATGTTAAAAAAAGTCCCTTTGGACGTAATTTAAAATCTGAAATCTTTCAGATTTCTTTTTTAGTCCAAAGGGGCTTTGTCCCTGAAGGACTATTGTTTTCGTTTTGCGATTTTGCGTCGAGAACATTAAAAGTCTAAATCACTTTTAAAACTGTTGCCACCAAATCTTGCAGCCCTGTATTGTATTTAAAGAAATTAAATAATGAAGAATCTGCATAAATGTATATATGTGATAAAACTCCAAATGTGATAAAACAACGGTACCTAGAGTCATCCAATTTTGAATAAAGTACGTTTCACCCGAATATGCGCATCTGGAAGCCCAAATTTGGAATTTGGAATTTGCTTATTATCTATTTCATATTTTGTAAAACTTTAACGAATTTTTTATGAACAATGTCAAACGATTTAAAAGTGAGCAATGACAACACTCTACGGGAAAAAAAAACTTTTTATCTCCAGCCCGTGGAACTGTGTGTTGGAAATTCTAAAGAAATACTCATTGAAAAATTATTTTGCGATATTGCTGTTGAATTGAATTTTATGGTTTAAGTGTGAAGAACACGATACTTAATAAATAAAGGTAACACTGAAATGATTAAAAAACGTCCCTTTGACGAAATTTAAAATCTGAAACCTTTCGGATTTTTTTTTTTTTAGTCTAAAGGGATTTAGTCCCGAAGGACTATTACTTTCGTTTTGGCATTTTGCGTCGGAAACACAAAAACGGCGTATCACTTTTCAATTTAGTGCTAATGTTTCTTTGTTGGTAATTGAAGTTGCATTGGGTTGGCTATTGGAATTTTTGTAATTGTATTATGTTGGTTATCGGGTCTGTACTGGATGGATTAATGGAATTGTATTGGGTTCACTACTGGAATTATATTGGGTTGGTTTTTGTGTTCGTATTGGGTTTAGTTTAATGTTTGTTTCGTTCGGCAAGTTATCATATTATTAAGCAAGATCCCTTTGGACGTAATCTAAAATCTGAATCCTTTCAGATTTTTTTTTAATTAATATCTCTGATTTTAATCATTTTTTTTCAATTTAGCGACGAAATATCAGATAACTAAGAAATCCAAATGAGCCATTTCCTTACTACGGCTTTTTATTCTGTGACATAAAAAAGTAGATATAAATTTTTAAGACAGACCGAAAACCTTACAATGTATGTAAGACTTCAGTAGGCAAATCCATCTTCAGTTTTCAAAGTTGATAAATACTAAGCATAAAAAAGTTTAATTTCCCCCATTCCGTTAAGTCAAGAACGCTGGAGCAGAAGCAGAAAGAAGGAAGATAAACTAGTCAGAACATCAGCAACGGCATTTATTCATCTGGCGGCTTAGTCGGCTGTCTGAGAGACGTGACATTTTTTTGGCATGGATGAGAATATATTTAAACACATGTCTCTGTTTTTTTAAGGATTAACGTACAGACTAGAACCAACTTCTATGACTATCGTTACCCAGATATGTGGAAAAAAATGGTAACAATTTAAAGAAATGATTATTGCATGATCAGCGTAGACAAACACTGTCCGAAAACGGTGTAAAGACATCAAATCAGAAGAAACATTTCACTCACGAAATTCACAAACCTTTATTTAAAGATGATCACGAACGAGTATCATTTACATCTCCTCAGATGAATATACAACATTCTAAAAAGTCATAAATCATACTATTTAATAAACAAGCCTCTAATATTTTTATCTAGTATACTTTCTCCACCGAGCATCCTAAAATTACTATAAAAAATAAAACTCTCTTGCTCTCGAACAAACATTAGTCACACAAATCTTAACCAAAAACGAAACATCGTTCTAAAATTCTTCAAACTAACTGAGGGAAGAATTCGACCTGTTGCCACTAAACGTGAGTGAAATATAATAAAAACTATAAGATTATGTTTATACTCTCGTTCACATATTAGCTCGGGAAATGTAACCTTGTAGTTTCCAAGAAACACTAAATTTTGGCAGTGGTAAAATTGTAAGCTGATATGCAATTCTTGATTAGATAACATTAATTTACAATGATACTTTTTTTCCTTTAAAAAACTGCATGTTTAT
>KK121132.1:479119-497442 GCA_000611955.2 Stegodyphus mimosarum | reverse complement strand
ACGACGCAATGCAAAGCGCATCTAACAGGCAAAGCTCTCACGGAGATCTCCGAATGCTCAGAAGTCAGCTCTGAGCTAAAAACTGAGAACTTATGCTCTCCTCGGGCTTATATAGCTTTTTCCTCGGCAGCCGAAAAATCTCTAGTACCTTCAATTTCCCGAAATTACTGGAACGCATATACGGTTAAAGTTATATGTAAGGGCCGAATACGTTTGCAGTTACATATAGGGATCACTTCTTTGTTTTTTGGCTAAGATCAAAGTGTAATATAGTTACATATAGGGATTAATTATAATTATTTCATAACCATCTCCAAATTTGCGATAGAGGCCATTTACCTTAATGTTAAATAGACTTGTCCCTGTAATCTTGTATTTCCGGCAAAGCTTCGTGTCTTCAGACTTTTCATTTTGCATTAATGCATAAGATACTACAAGTTCACTAAAATTATTTACATACATTCAAAATGCGTAGCACTTGCAATAAGTGGATGAAAGATCTCGTAGTATCTATTGAAATTACTTGTACTTATTCTGTTGCAGAAAAGTCGCCGTTTTAAATTTCTTTAACAAATAAAATAAACTCATCAGAATCTTTTTGAATAAACTTCACGAAATTGTTTTCATTAGATTGGTGGCCAAAAGATTAGTTTTCTTGTTAAGAATGTGAATCTGTACTACAAATGTTAAAATATTGCTTAACCTTAAAAGTACCTCGAAATATGTCATTAAAGCTAAAAGTAGAACTCTGATTTATTAAACCGCGACACTGAATGTTTCGAATAATTCCAAGACAGAGAATCGTTTCTGATAAAAATAGAATAAGTCGCGTGCTTTATGGTTTTACAAAGTACAGTCCTGACTTTTTCCAAAACATCTTTTTAGCATTGCATGTATACAATTACGATTCAAGTATTTTATGAAGAATAAGTCTTGTGCTGGACTTAATTTGTAAGCAAATACAGAGATAATTTTTACCGAAAACTATATAATAATTGCAGTAATTGAACTGTCAAATGTACGAATCTCATTTCACAGTTAAATTAGTTTTGAAAGTAGGAAAAAAAGTTTCTACTGCTTAATTCCTTTATTTGCAATCTATCCTAAAACCCGATGTACTAGGTTTAGTTATAATATTAATAATTGAAGCATTTAGAGGACTCAGACATTCAAAATCTAAAATTTACTGATTTCGGAAAATATCTTTTTTAAATTATTACTTTTTATATTTAAGTTTTTCTTCTTAATGAATTTGGTAAAGAAAGATTTAATTAATGCATTAAAATTATAAAATAAGAACACTGGATAATTTAAGTTTGTAAGCCCCGATCCTCCAATGAATCGAATAAGGGAATGGCTGAAACTTGCTATGGTAAGAATTGCAAAGGAATGAATTAAAAAGTAGAGAATAAATCCAAAGTTCTAGATACATTCTGAGACTTCGTGATAAGTTTAAACGAAGTTTTATAACAAATAAAAAATCTGATGTGTACATCACAGGACTTTCTTGTAGGGCCTATTAAATTATAGACAATTTTTGCGCGTTTCATTTAATCTTATTTCCTGGAATTTCATTAGAGATATATTTTTCATTCAATTAATTCAGTTCTCAGTTTGCGGTAAAAACTCAAATAATCTTCATTAAAAGTTATAAAATATAGAAAAACATAAAACACAAAATTTAGTTAAAACAGCCAGAAAACAATCTTTGTAATTAAAATAGAGTATCAGCTTTTATTTCCTATACTGTGAGAAAGTACATTACATAATACAAATGCACAGATTATTACAGTATGTCATACAAAAATCACACCCACTCAAGAAACATTCTACTACAAATACAAATTCAAAATTTTACTATTATTTTTCCAAATTGCATATAACTAATTATATTATATCATTTCTTAATATTTTTAAAGCATGTGGAAAGAGCACAACAACAAGAAGATTCCTACTGTGCACTATTAATCATCCAGAAGGACGACGCCCCATGTTACAAGGTTCGAATTGTGTTGGAGTGGTTCGAAGAGCATAAGTTGTAGAGACATTAGGTTTTTAGAAGCCAGAGAGATAAAAAATGAGCAACTCCTTCGCCGGGAATCGAATCACAGACCTCTCGGTTACGCGTCTAGTGTGCTGACCGCTACACCACGAAGGCATGCGAAGAAGGTGGGAGAAATACCTCATATACTCCCCCTTTTAAAGGGCGACTGCGGTTTTGGGGACCCAATCGCCAAATCCTGGTGGGGGAGAATCATCATCCATCACCTTTTTTAGTTCGAGCGCCACTGTAGGAAACATTAGGTTTTTTAGAAGCCGGAGAGATGTGAAAAATGAGCAACGCGTTTGCCGGGAATCGAACCACGGACCTCTCGGTTACGTGTCGAGTGTGCTGACCACTACACCACGAAGGCATGCGAAAAAGGTGGGAGAAATACCTCATAAAGGATGAATTCAAATTAATGTCCTGGCCACCTGATCCCGGATCTCACTCTCAATAGAGCTCATTTGGACTGTCATGAAGCTCCAGCTCAGAGCTCAAACACCACCATGTCATAATATCTCGACTTTGAGTGACAGCTTAAACATTTTGTGCAACTTTTCTCCAGTAATCTACTAAGAACTTGTGGCATCTATGCCAAGGCGAGTTGAAGATTTTTTTGCAGGCCAAAGGTCGCGCAACGCGTTATTGAGTAGGTGGTCATAATGTTTTGGCTCTTCAGTGTATAATATTTGGAAAATACAGGTAGAAGCTAGTGGGACACCAGAATTTTACCATTCGTAATACAAACATAGTCCTGCCGCACAAACTGCGCAATTACGTCCACATTTTGAAGGGGGAGAACACCCCGAGGGCTGTTCGAGGATCACGCACCTTCCTTCTCCTGCCATCAACCTCACGAGAGGACTTTCGGCTCGCCCTATATTTTGAGTGCCCTTTCGCCTCACAGATAATATACGCTTACAAAAATCTCTGTATTCTCCGAGATTCGAATCCGAGTCCATCAGTACGGCATTCAGCGTCACCAACCACTATACAAGAGATAGGGTCCCGCAAACTCGGCATAAACGTGGACTGAGAGACTGTCGAGTTTTACGAAATAAGAGATGGTTTTTCAGAACTCTTAATATTTAACTGTAAATTACTGTAGGCATTTATAGCACAATATTGGACACGGAAAAGTACAGTATATTGTTAAATTAATGCTGATTTTTTTATGTCAAGCTCTAGCACAATAGAAGTCATAAAAAGAACTAATATAATAAGATAACTGAATAAAAAAAGTTACATACAAAAATGAAGAAAAATTATTAGTAATTCTTGGTAGAAAAATATCGTGTGTTGGTAGATTATTTGTCACATACATTCGGTCGTCGTGCAGCTTCATCACGTAGGTGACCGGAGGAACAAAATATCCATACCAAATGCACCTTGTTTCTCAGTGTAGCGAAGCATTCCTTCAGCGGTCTTCAGGCTTTCACTGTGAGTCAGCATTTTTATCTTTTCCGTTATCTTCAATCTCTTCGTTTTCTGATTCATCTTCATTTTTATCCACATTGTCTTTCACCAGTGCAATTATTTCTGCATATCCTAAAATTTCACAACCTTCATCTTCTCCTATCCGTTCTTATGCCATATCTTTATTTATCATATATATTTAGTGCCATATCTTTTCATGAAATTTTCTCCCAGGTTTAAAAACCTTTATTATTCCAAAGGGGCAATTTGCCTAGAAAGGCTATTCATTTCGTTTTGGCATTTTGCGTTGGTTCACAATAAACAACGTTTCACTTTTCAAATTGTTGCCATCAAATATTAGAGCCCTGCATTATATTTAAGGAAGTCAAAAATGAAGAATCTGCATGTATGTATGTATGTTTCTGGCACTGTGAAAAAACAACGGTACGTAGACACATCAAATTTTGAATCACGTAGTCCTCCACTCGAATATGAGCATCTGGAAGAGCAAATTTGGAATTTTTTTATTATCTATTTCATATTTTGTAAGCCTTTAACGAATTTTTGATTCTCAACTCAACGAATTCAAAGGGAGCAATGGCACCACCGTACGGGGTAAAAGAATATCTCCAGTGCGCGAGAGTCTGTAGCGGAAATCCTAAAGATATGCTCTTTTTAAATTATTTTGTGATAGTGCTGTTAAATTGAATTTTATGGTTTAAATGAGAAGAACGTGATATTTAATAAATAAAGGTAATACACAAAATGTTAAAAAAACGTCCCTTTGGGCTTAATATAAAATCTGAAAGCTTTCAGATTTTTATTTATTAATATTTCTGGGCTATATGTAGGACTACAGAAGCTAATCTGAATCTGTAGCGTGTTTTCTTAATGCATTAAACTGAACGTATTTTTTCCAAACGAATTTAACATTCAAAATTGAAAAAATGTCTCGTAAGTAAGTGTGAAAAATTTAAATCGGAGTACTTAGAGTTAAGGAAGTAGTGATTTTATACAGTTTATTATTTTTATTATTACTTTTATTAATGAACACTTACTAGTACACAACTAAACCTCACAAGGAAAAAAAAACACCTAGAAAACTCGTGAATCAATCGGTTAGATATTACAGTATTACTGCTACGAGCTTTCGCTGTGAAGAAACTCCAAACAAAATAGGCATCTTTATTTATAAGAGGTTAAATTTCCAGCGGATTACAGGAATTTCCGAAGGATCGAGAATGAACCAACGACTTCATATAAGAAGTATATATCTTGTTCGAATGAACAAGAAGCTTATTTTTGAATATGCAGTTCCAACGAATGACCAAGTAAGTATCGTCCTCTGCAGAAGACATAAATTCAACTTCGCGAATTTCCAGGTTCAAAATTTAATTTCTAAATTTTTTAATTTTAATTTTTTGTTTTGTTTCTAATTTTTAATCTCATTCAGTTTTATTTTATTTTATTGAACTGGAGCTACCGTGTAAGTGTATAAGGAGCCGTAAGGGTTCCGCGGAGCATGGGTCGAGGACTGCTACCCTAGAGTAAAAACCAACTGTATACGACATGACAGGTGATACTTACTATTACTAATATCTCAAAATTCGGAAAAAAATGTATTGGACAAGGATTGGTACAACCGCTCAAGAAAATGCAAAATGCGGAAAACATGAGTCCAGAAATTTGCCTGTGGCAACAAATAGATCGTCAACAGAGGGTGGGTTGTAATATAATTTCAAACTGGCAAAGTCACTCGCGAATTAATTTCCCTCAGCAAATGTTGATGGAATGTATCATAACATCTCTAAAGCTACCACTTAATGGACATTGGCACATATAGGTTGTACGATATGATTATTTTCAAGGGCACCACTTCTTGAAGCTAAAACATGAAACTTTGTCATTGCAGACTATAAACAAAAGGAATATTTTTTTTTATATAATCAATGAAATCGTGATTGTATTTGTGCAAAGTAAATATTGCATTCATGAATAAAGAAGAAAAGTAATGGTATGCTTTTGTGCTAGAATGTTCTTTTACTCAGATAATTTTCGTAAATTGTCTTCTTACCTATTAATTTATTAACTCCAGATTCGGCTCCTGGAAAAGAACTAACAGCATAGAATTTTCATGTGCCCTTCAGCGGCCAAGAGGTAAAATAACTGAAGATTAATATTTCGACTCGTATCAGCAAACGGGCTGGCTGCATGAGAACTTTCGTGGATTTTCTATTTATATCATAAACAGGAATCAATTATCCCTAAAATGTCATCCGGAAGATATTTCTCCTCTTAAGCAGATACCATTCCCGTTGTTTGGCAGCAATCAAATACCTAATCCAATCTAACGGAAATTTTGAAGTATTTGCTTTATATAATTCTCTACGAAGCCATCACGCCTATGCCAACTTTCGCTTGTTTGGCATAGTTAATTATTTGACTAACTAAATTATCTTCCCGTCCCCACAAAACTGTGATTCATTATACAATGCAACTGTTCTTTCAACAGCTTTTGATTGATAAATTATGAAATCTCACTTATTATTCATGTTAGCATTAGGTATAATTCAACATTCTTTATCCTGTTAGAAAATAAATTATCTTCGAGTTATAATGAATGAAAAATCACATTCCATTGCTGCGATAAGTATTGCCAAGGCGTTAAACTTAACATGGCGGCTATTAATGATTCTAAAGAGTGAAACGAATTAAAAGAAACGCAATTAAAAAAAGGGGAAAACAATAGGTTCCTTGCCTGATAATTTCTTCTGCTGATGATGTGATGTGCTCGTTTCTTTAATTACAGGAAGAAGGCGGGAATTATCTCGACTATGCCAAGGTACTAATTTCTTTCGGCGTAAAAATACATCACAAGCGTTCAAAGCGGTTGCCAAAAACCTACATCGAACAATTAATAAAACTCTCGGACGCACAGTGTGACAGATAAGTTAACGAAATTTTTCGAGAATTAAAAGAGAGAGGAAGAAAAAAAAAGAGTAATTCCTTTTTTATCAGATCGCAATATAAAAACAACACCTGGTTGTTTTCTTGGCCACAATGCCCAATTAGTTGATATTTTTATCATAATGAAATGGTAAGAGTGTTATAAAAAAAAGAATGTTCTTGCAGAGCGAAAAAAATCCTTAAAGGCAAAATTTCGTCTTGTGCCAAAAAGCGGAAATTCCAGGCATCTCTTTATTGCTATTTTCAGCTTCGGAGAAAAAGCGGTTAAAAACGCTGAAGATCATTTTATCCTGTTTTCGGATCGTTCCCATCATGAATTTAGAAAAAATAAGCACAGCGGTTTTAAATTAATAGCCAACTGTTAATCATTCATTTAGATTTCTTTTTTCTTTCTTTTTTTTTTTAAACAGTTCGTTTAAAAGAGTTAGCAGTTCATCGCATAGAAGCACGTTTCGGAGTTAAATTAGCGCTCTCAACTACTTCTAAAAGATTTATAGAGACCATCTTTTTGGCACAATTATGAACAAAAATAATGAAAGAAAACTGGCGGTTGAAAATAGCTTAAATTAAAAAATAAATCTTAACTTCTCCACAAAATTTTCACATTCTTGTATTTTAAGCTGAAGGACCGTGATGAATGAAATATTGAGCGAAGTTTTATACGTATTTTGCGTACGTTTTAGTGACACATATTTTTTTAACATTATTTTTCTATCTGTGGATGGTGACGGAAACAGTTGTTGGCAATGAAAAGGAACCATATTTGCTAAGAATGATGACTATTATTTAGAGATTTTTTCTCATGTTTATTTTAATGCATTTTATAAAATTAACGTGTATTTAATTTATTAAAAAAATTCGTGAAATTTCCTTTCTAATTTGTTTTTTCTCTTTCTGTTAAAAAAAGCAAAATGCTCATAATAAATCTTTCTGCAGTGCATCATTCCAGAAATAATGGCTGTCGCATGCTTCTCGTATAACGCCGATGTTGCACTCACTTACATAAAGACAAAAATGAAAATGGGATCTTTTATCAAAGTAATATTCAAATCAAAGGAAGAGTCAAATAAGTTTAATAAAAAAGGAGTATTAATAAATATACACCAAATTTTATTAACATGTAGGAACTAAAATTTTGAGAGCTAATTTTTTAAAAACTACTAGTGCGATTTTTAAAGAACTTTGCACTTTGGCATAATTTGAGTCGTAGAATGCAAACATAGAAAACAATTGTTATGTTTTTTTCCGAAAAACTCCGACTTTTGGCCAAAATACTTATGTTACAACAATGCTATATATAAATCTAATACATATCCCAAGTCGCGCTTTGGAGACGTGGAAAACGCAAGTTAAATTTCGACAATCGGTTCAGTAGAACGGGAGATATAGAACTGTCCCATTTTTTGTGCAAGGTGCACAAGAAACGAGAAGAAAAATTGCCCTTAAATATTGGAATAGGCACACTAGTGGCCGAGAGGTAAAGTCCGTGAGCACTGGTAGTTCGGTCTGAGGTTCTAATCCCGCGAACGGGCTGGCTGCATGAGCGTTTTTGTGGTTTTCCTTATGTGTTAATACGAGACAGTTTCCCGTAGAAAGTCCTCCACGAAAACATTCCTCCTTTCCGTGTCATACCTTAGCGCGAAACACGTAAATAATAATAATAATAAGTATTGGAATTGTGCTTGGTTACTATTTTTGTGTTCATACGAGGAGAACAGTTAGACGCTGAGCGTTATATATCCACTTCTTAACTTATGCAAGTTATCCATTGGCATTTCTCTTCAAACTATTTTGTCCTATGCAAAAGATATTTATTGAAAATTCACGATTATCACCACACCAAAATCATGAATGTTACCTAATGTTAACGTCTTTGGGAAGACAATGACCTTAATTTAAAGAGGGCAATAAGCAAATAATTTCTAAGAATATGCAGAATATTTTATGTTATTTCTACTTCCTTGTACGAAGTAAAGGAAGTATTTTACTTAGTCTGTACTTATTTTTACTTTTCGTTAGCTCCAAGATGTAACCAAAATGTAAATGAAATACGAGTATTTAAAAACAGAGTACTTGCAATAGACAACAGCGTATCTCCGGCTTGTGCTTCAACCTCAAAAGCGGACTTCCACAAACTACGTATAGCACAGAATAAGATTTTGAAGAATTGTAAATGCTCATTAGCTGATTAGAAGCAAACTGATTTATGATGACTTGAAAATCGAATGCATATTGGAAAAGATTTCTAAAGTTACATCTAAAGTGTATCTTCAGCACTGGATCTAACTGTGGTGTTGTAAAGTTTTCTGAAATCTTTAATTACTGTATCATTTCAGTAGATAATTTTGTCAGACTATTTGCTATCCACGCACTTAGAAACCACAGTTTCAACACAGAGCTTGGATTGATGTAGTTTATTATTTTCTCGTATATATTTCATTTCATTTATTGTTGCATTCCGAATTCATGAGTCGCAAATAACTATAAACCATACTTACTTTACTTACTTGTTTACTTTGCTATAGCTATAAACGTTATGAACACCTTGCACAAAAAAAGGGGGAGGGGAGGGACAGTTTTATATTTTCCGTTCTACTGGGCCGATTGTCGAAATTTAACTTGCGTATTTCATGTCTCGAAAGCACGACTTAGGATATATATTAGATTTATATATAGCATTTATCTAACACAGGTATTTTGATACAAATTCAGACTTTTTCTGAAATAACACTCCAATTTTTTTCATACTTCGATTCTACGACTCAAATTATGGCCAAAGTGCCAAGTCTTGTAAAAATCGCACGAGTAGTTTTAAAAAAAATTAGCTCTCAAAATTTTAGTTCCTCCATTTTAATTGAATTTTGTATATATTTACTAATATCTACTTTTTTATTAAACTTATTTGATTCTTCACTTTCACATTTCGAAATTCAGGTTCTTCCACATTAAATTCGCCCATTTTTACGATTTATTTTTAAAATTTGTATTTTAACATAATTTTTATAAATTTTTTAAAGCAAATTTTGAATTATAATGTATAAAAGTTTTACCATCATCTTAAAGTAGACGTATTTCTAAGCGCACCTGCAAAAAATTTGAGTTTTGTATTCAAAATTTCCTAAGATGTACGTGAATTAACATATTGGCGCGTTTTGAAATTTCGTATATTTGTTATAAGCGATATAATGCCAAATGTGGTTTACGCACTTTGTTAAAATTATTTGAAAGTATCAACGATGACTTTTTTCCGCTCGTGTACAATGGAAAAAAGGAAAGGAAAATAGGTTACTATAAATAAAGAAGTTGGCCAAGTGAATTATCCTTGGCGCAAACTGAAAAAAATGCGCCAAAATAAATTTTTTAATTTCTGTATAAATTTCTCACCAAAAATTACTAAATTTAATATCTAGGCATAATTTGAGTCGTAGAATCGAAATCTGAAAAAAAAAATTGGTATGTTATTTCAGAAAAAAGTCCGTTTTTGTGTCGAAATACTTATGTTAGAAGAATGCTATATATAAATCTAATATATATATGCTAAGTCGCGCTTTCGAGACATGGAAAACGCCAGTTAAATTTCGACAATCGCTCCGGTAGAACGGGAGATATGAAACTGTCCTTTTTTTTGGTGCAACGGTGTATTTATATTATTTATATTAATTTTACTCCTTTTTATGTGCGTATGTGTCTGTTTTAGTGTGGCGGGACTTCTGTTTCTGATCACTTTCCATCTGACTGGCATGATTGCAATGCGGAAGAGAATAATTTCGTCCCCTTTTCTTTGACCGTTCTGGGAATTTTAACTCGCTGGATCATCAAAGTCACGTCCCTCTGAAGCTTTACGCTTCGCACCTGAAACCTTTTTTCCATCGAAAAAACCAGAACTCTTGAAGATTTTCCGCAGATTTGATGAATAAGACTTTTCCGCAAATTTGATGATTCACTTTCAACTTTCCTATAAGAATCAAGGAAACCAGAACACATATTTGTGCAGTATCTGTTAAAAATACAACTCGAAGAAAGAATAAGAAACTCGTGTATACACACCCCCATAATAAGAAATTCTTGAGATCTTTGACGTAAAATAATACGACGTTAATCCAGCTGTGTATTTTGGAATCCATTTAAGGAATTATAATAATTTACATGAATATTTTGAGGACGCTTAATTTCACAAAATTGTAAATTGTTCAATGTTCAAGGTAGTGTTTTTAAGGATAAGAATATAAACTAACAACTACATTGTTATACGGCTCTTTTTTATCTATAGTAATAAATTATATATTATTCTATTATTAATATATTATATGATTTTGGACACTAAGTTTCTTTCGCAAATGTTGAGCTTACTTTCAATTGAATTTACTGCTACGAAAGATCTCACGTTTCTTATTAATGAGAGCAATACTTCTTGCAATTAGGGTTTTAACCGCACCGTCAGCTCCATTTTCCTCTGCGTCTTCTTTGGGCAGTTGTCCAGCTAACTCTTCTAAATCTTGTGTTGAAAGTTCTTCCTCATGACTCTCAAGAAAATCATTTATGTCACCAACTTCTACATCTAGTCCTATTTCCTTTGCCATCACTGTCGCATTCCCTGCTATTGATGCAAGGATAATGGCAAAGTGCTTCGTGAATCAAGACCTCAGATCTATATCTAGAGAGAGAACCGTTGCTCCTTATCCTTTCCAGTTGTTATCTTTGCTAACCAAAAAAGTGCATTTTGAAGGGTCAAAATGGAATCACAATTGCATGTACACTGCGCGAAAAAAAAGGGACAGTTCTGTATCTCCCTTTCTATTGGACCGATTGACAAAATTCAACTTGCGTTTTCCATGTCTTGAAAGCGCGACTTAGGATATATATTAGATTTATATATAGCTTTGTTTTATTATAGGTATTTTGACACAAAATCGAACGTTTTCCGAAATGACATGCTAATTTCTTTCCATATTTCGATTCTACGATTCAAATTACGCAAAACTGCCAAGTTTTGTAAAAATCGCACGAGTAGGTTTTAAAAAATTAGCTTTAAAAATTTTAGCTCCTAAATGTTAATTGAATTTGATATATGTTTATTAATATCTCTTTTTTATTATACTTACATGATTCCTTCTTTCACAGTTCGAAATTTAGGCTCATTCCAAATAAAGTTCGCCCATTTTTTATGATTTATGTTTAAAATTTGCATTTTAAAATAATTTTTATAAATTTTTGGAAAAAGATTTTGAATTATAACCTATAAAATTATTTAAAGTAGATGAAATACTTAAAGTACTTCTAAGTAAATTTTTTATTTACTTAGTAGTATTTCTAAGTAAACCTGCAAAAATTAGAGCTTTTTATTCAAAATTTTCGAAGATATACTGAATTTATATGTTGGCGCGTTCTGAAATTTGGCTTTTTTATTAAAAGCGATAATAAAATCTAATGTAGTTTACGCACTTTGCTAAAAATATTTGAAAGGAATGATGTGACTTTTTTCCGTTCCTGCGCAATGGAAGGGATAGGAAAATAAATTGCTATGTACTAAGAAGTTGGCCAAGTGAATTATTCTTGAAGCAAACTGAAAAAAATTCGCCAAGTTAAATTTTTGAATTTCTCCGTAAATTTCGCACCAAATTTTACAAAATTTAATAGTTAGGCATAATTTGAATCGTAGAATCGAAATATGGAAAAAAATTGGTATGTTATTTCAGAAAAAGACCCATTTTGTGTCAAAATATCTATGTTAGAGCAACGCTATATATAAATCTAATATATATCCTGAGTCGCGTTTTCGAGACATGAAAAACGCAATTTGAATTTCGTCAATCGGCCCAGTACATCGGGAGATATAGAACTGTCCCCCCCTTTTTTTTCCCGCTCAGTGTACATGTGATAAAGTTTTACCGTGTGATGTGCTTATGATTACGATACATATAGATACATATGGCCATTTGACATAGCAGTATCAATGTAAACACATATACATAAACTAGAGAAAGAGGCGCGCCGTTTAATCCATAACTATAATCGTAGATTCATATTATCTAACTGGCGCGGAACAACAGCACACTACTTTTTAACTAAGGAGTGGCAAGCGTAAGAACAGCAATATTATGCTTTTGACACTAGATTAAGAATACTGAAATTAATATATTACTAGTGATAAAGTATTACTCAAGTACTCTTGGTTAAATAATTTTTGATTTTCCTTTCCGAAAAGAAAATTCGTGAGATGGAATAGAAACCGGGATAGATCTTTCATTTTAGGTTTTTGCCCCAGTCTTTACTCTTGTTAGAATTACTTTCACCATATGTTTGTTTTTCTGCGAGAATGTTAATTTTCGTGTGCACGCTTGGGTGGTTTTGACTATGTCTAAGACTTCACAACGCATTTGTCTGATGACAACTTACGACTATTTTATTGCACCTTTACAATCAGTTTCTCGATCGTTTCTCATCGAAAGGAATTTGGAAGGACTCTCCTGTTTTCTTGAGCACAGTTGTGAGTCAAATATCGCAGTAATCTCGCATACGGTGATTTCTTTCGTATTCGTTGGTAGCATATGTATGTATGCCTTCATTTTAAGGTAGGCGCTTTTAAATTTAAATACGAATGTGTCTCACATGGCACAAGATTATCTTTGAGATATTCTTTGAAAATTGCGTAATATTACAATCATATAGTAGAAAATACATTGCATATATGGAATATACCAATGTTTACTTGTTTAACTATGCTTGTTTAACTAACAGGAATATTTTCAGAAATATCCAAGGGATTATTAAGAAATATCCGTTAATCAATAATCCAAATAATTATTCTAAAAATATTTCAGAAATTTAAGCTACAATCAGGAAGTAAATTTGCTACCTTGCCAATACCTAAAGATTTTCTTTTAAAGTTTGTACAAGAAACCACCACAATCTTTTCTTTTCAAGACATGGTACCCTTTTAAGAATATACTAAAGATTTTTTGCAATATGCAAGAATATTCCCGTGAAATATACTTGAAATATTTCAGGTATATTCCTTCTGGTAGATTATAAGCGTGTTCCAAATTCGAATATGCTTGGAACATTCTAAGAAGGCTTCTCGAAATTAACAAAGTATATGAGGTTCCTTTAAATTAAATAATGAGTTATTTTATGTTTTGAATCTGTACTGTCACGTTTTTCTTTATGTTTTCCTGTCATGATGCAAATTAGTTCGCATGTATTTATAGTGAGGTTCTGAGGTTGTTAATACAGAGCGTCTCCTGCTTTTTGAGACCACGTTACTAGGATTGGTACTTTAGATAAATCCTGTCTGATAGATTCCTGTCTTCGGCCTTGCATTATAATTGCCGATAGTTGAAATCCACTCCGTTCTGAGCCAATTTCGCGTTAATTTGCTCTGTGTAGCCTTTGACTGGTAGTTTATTTAAATTTAGTTTTACGTACGATCTACTGCTTTAAGTTTCCGCCATAAATGCTGGATGAGTTGTAAGTACCAGAAGCGCCTTAGTCACATAGTAGAGTGAATAAAAATAGGTACTTTCTTGTTTTCGCGGATCATTTTTCAAAGTGGGTAGGAACAGTTCTCCTCATAACAGCCTCCACTAAAATTGTATCACACTCCTGTCTAAATAAACATATTTTAAATTATGGAGCTACATTAAAAGGGATTTCAGACAACGGCAGGCAATCTGCTAGTCAAATATTTGAGAAAATATGCGCAGGACTTGGAATACGGCATTAAGAAATGATCCCTTTTCGGACGCAGTCAAACATTGTAAATAATAATATAGTTAAGATTATCCGTGGTTATGTAAAGGATTATCATAGCAAAAGCTAGAGGCATGCTTGAAATTAAAAGTTAGTGTCTGCAGCCAACACAAAAGTTTAATGACTTATTTAGTTTAGCACATTAGGTGTAGTTTTGAAATTAAGTCGCTTTTAAATTCTAGTGTGTCTAAGTTTCTAACATGAAGGACTTCGGTTACATGGTAGTATTGGAATACTTGCACAAATAACATAGCTTCTTATATTTCAGTACATTTTACAGGTGAGCAGAGAGAGAGAGGAAAAATTAATTGTAGTATAACTGTAAAATTGTGATAAAAAGAAAGATTCTGGTAGAACTGAATTAAAAGGGAAAAATTATGTAAAATGTGTTAGATTTTGTGTTAATTTTTTTTTCTTACAGATGACTGGAAGGAGAGCAGTTGCTGTTAAATTAAGATGTAATACGAAGAACTGTCTTGTGGAAACCCAGTTGTATGTAATCAGTTTTAAGCTTAGACTGTAAGTTCTTGCTTGTAAAACGTTGGTTCTTGATTAAAATTAAAATCTTACTAAGGTCTTAAATACCTTTGTTACTATTACTCAAAGTCTGGCAGAGAAAGATGTGAGGTTCCTTTAATTTAAAATATAGGGTTTCATTTATTTTTGCTAAAAGTAATTTTAATTTGTTAGCCTTTTCCATCTTCTCTTATTCCCTCGCATTTTAACGCCAGTATGTAAATTAACTAGGGTGAACGAGTGTATTTAAACTGATGTAGAGAAAAGTTAAGTCAGAGCGCGATTTCGCTACTGTGAGTGCACGTTGTTATTTCTAGCACTTGTTAACCTTGAATACCGGTTTCGCATTATTGCTGCCGAATTATTATCCTACCAATGTAGGTTCTGAGTAAACATACTAAATTAAATTGATAAGTCTCGCATTACTCGTACCTTTAAATTTTAGTGTTCCGTTATCTTTTAAGTTTCTCACCGCAAGTGGTCGATGACTGTAAGCACGTAAGTCCATGTTTTTGTAAAATATTGTGTTCAATAAAAGGGTCTTTCGCACACTTAAACCCTGTTGTGATCATCTTCAAGTCTTTGCGACAAGTCGCAAGGATTAAGTAGATCTAGTTACATTAACCGATAACTAAAGAAAACTAAATTCTATAAATACCAGTCATTTTATGTTTTGAATCTGTACTTTAACATCACTCTTTCTTTCCGTTTTCCCTCCAGGATGCAAATTAGTTCGTGTGTATTTATAGTAAGGTTCTGAGATTGTTAAAATATAGCATGTTCTGGCTCTTAAGGCCACATTACTAGGTTTGATACTTTAGGTTAAAATTCCTGTTTTCAGTCTTGCATTGTAATTGCCGATATTTGAAATCTTGAGTCAACTTACGTTAATTGCTCTGTGTAGCCTTTGGCTAGTAGTTTATTTAAATTTAGCTTTACATTTCATCTACTTGTTTAAGTTCTCACCATTATTGCTGGCGGAGTTGTAAGTACCAGGAGTGCCTAATCTTCAATTTATTTAGTTTTAAATAAAGAGTTTTTTACATCCTTTTCAGTTTCTGTTGTATTTAAGACTCCGATAAGTCGCTTAACATCTGCATAGAGTTTAACATGGCATGATAACCAAAAGAGTTAAACTTTAGGAGTAATTTCGAAGAATACGCATAGAACATCATTCGAAGTCTTTTAATACAGAGTGAAAATGGAATATATCCCTGAGATATCGCGTACTCTGTGAGGCAAAAGCGTCAAAGTTGCAATTAGGAAAAGAATTTCTTAACTTTTATTAACGCAATAAAATATTGCTATATTTTTGCTATTGCTAATAAAATATGCTACTGCCATTCTACTGGGCCGCTTGACGAAATTCAAATTGCGTTTTTCATGTCTCGAAAGAGCGACTTAGGATGTATATTTATATACCAAGGTTTTTTCCATATTTCGATTCTACGACCCAAATTATGCCTAGATATTAAATTTTATAATTTTTGGTTAGAAATTTCTGCAAAAATTAAAAAATTTATCTTGGCGCACTTTTTTCAGTTTGCGCAGCCTATTTTCCTTTTCTTTTTTTCATTGTACACGAGCAGAAAAAAAGTTATTGTTCTTGCTTTCAAATAATTTTAACAAAGTGAATAAACCACATTTGGGTTATTGTCGCTTTTAACAAACATGCGAAATTTCAGAACGCGCCAATATGTAAATTCCCGTACATCTTAGGAAATTTTGAATAAAAAACTATATTTTTTTTTGCAGCTATGCTTAGAAATACATCTACTTCAAGACGAGGATAAAAAATTTATAGGTTATTATTCAAAGTTTTTTCGGATATTTTATGAAAATTATTTAAAAATACAAATTTTAAAAAGAAATCGTACAAAACGGTCGAGTTTTATTTGGAGTGAACCTAAATTTCGAAATGGGAAAAGAGGAATCAAATAAGTTTAATAAAAAATGAGATATTAAATAAATATATACTAAATTCAATTAACATAGATTAGCTAAAATTTTGCGAGCTAATTTTTTAAAAACTAATCGTGCGGTTTTTTTACAAAACTTGGCAGTTTGGCATAATTTGAGTCGTAGGATCGAAAAAGGGAATAAAAGTGGCATGTCATTTCAGAAAGTCTGATTTTGTGTCAAAATAACTATATTAGAACCATGCTATATATAAATCTAATACATATCCTAAGTCGAGCTTTCGAGACATGAAAAGCGGAAGTTGAATTTCGAGAATCGGTCCAGTAGCACGGGAGATATATAACTGTTTCTTTTTTCCCCGCAGTGTACATTTCTCCCTTCCCGAAAATATGGAAGATCTATAGAATTGAAGGCAGAAGAGTTAACGACTAATTGTCACTTTAATAAGCATTTTGTGACACCTTTATGATACCCTGTGTGCAGATCGTTTACACTGAGTTTATCGGATATTTGATTAATAGCTGATACCAAACACTGCATCTGTTGTAACCTGCAAATCATTGTGCGTGCCTCGCTTCCATAAAGGGATAAAACTTCAGCCATCTTCAACTAAATAGATTCCTTTTGTTGTTTAATTTCTGAGCATATAGTTTCTCTGCATTTGTTAGTGTTTTAATCTTCTTCAAGCGTAAACTTTTGTTTGAATTTCTTATTTACAGATCTGTGCCAATCAGTGAAATGCAAATTACTCGATTTTCCAAGATTCCCTTAAACTGGGAATGTAACGATATTTATGAATTTAAATTATACACCTTTACGTAAATAATAATGGGGAAATAATAATCAGAAAAACCATAAGAATGCCAATAGGTCATTATCACATTTACGACAGATGGGCGATTTATTTCAGGTTGATGCAAATAATTTAAGTTTATCAAATTTGATCTCAAAATTTTGATATCTTCAAACCGTGAGAGGTCAGGACAGTTATGTTGGAGAGGTAATTGGCGCTCATATGGAGAAAGGAAAGCGAACAAAAATTTACATACAGTTGAGTGCATCTTTGATATTGACCTCGTTTCGTTTACTAAAAGGATATATTAATTTGAAGGATGTAAATTTAGGTCGAGTTCACCAATGGTAATGTATAACTATCATTTATTGTTATACCAAAGAGTTTTCAATATTTAGGGGGACTTAGTATTTTTAGGATGATTTTTGTTATTTCAGAGCTTTCAGCTACTTTTTATGGATAACATTAAGTGGCTTTATAAGACAAAATGGTTTTAAGATGACAAAAAAAATTGCTAGTATTTTCTTTTTAAATTTAATTTTTTGAAGAAATATTTAAAAATTAAAATGTCTTTCTTCTCCAAAAATTTTCAATTTTTTTTGCCTCAAATGTTTTTATTATATTTATTAGAGGGTTTTTAATAAATTTAAGGATCGATTTTGCGATTAATGAATTAGTTTCTGAGAAAAAAAAATAAACAGCACATTTTTATGTAAAAACCTAAATTAAACATGATCTCAATTTTTCACTTCCAATAATTTTTCTTTTCATTATTTTGCAAAACACATCCTTGTTTCTATTGAGTATATAATTTTTAATAAGCAATAAAAGTATTAAATAATTTAGTACAAATCTGTACAAATTTTAGGAGTTTTTCAATTTATATAAAAGGATGTATTGAAAAAATGCAAACTCAGA
>KK121132.1:343241-478958 GCA_000611955.2 Stegodyphus mimosarum | reverse complement strand
CAAGTAGAATTTTTCTTTAGTTTTTTTTTTTGTTTTTAAAACTCTTTCAAAACAATTTTAATACATGAATTAATTATAATATATTTTCTAAAACATGCATAAACAATATTAATAATATTAATTTGTTATTTTATTCATTTTTTCAAGAAGCAAAATTTGAAATTTGAAGAGACATAAAACATTTTATTTAAAACCACTCAGCAGCATATGATATTTCTTTTCTTCTTTTAGCCATTTGTTCTCGTACATAAATTGCATTTTAAATTAATTTACGAGTATTTTAATTAAGTGAAAAGTTTAATGTTTGTTCCAACAGTATTTTCAATAATGCTTTCAATTCAATAATGCAAAGCCAATAATAAATTCGATAGTGCAATTCAATAATGCTAAGCCAAGAACTTGATCACTTCCGTCACACCACCTCTTCTTGCTCGTGTCATATCACAAATAATTTCAATTTTTGAAGAAGCACAGTAAATTTGACTGATAATACACATAGAAATATTTGCTGAGCTCAATGTATAATAAATATATATATAAAGGTGAAAAAATTTTTCTAACTTTAATTTGTATTTAAATAAATCAGTTTATACAAGAAAATAGAGTTTGCTCTAAGTAGCAATTATATTTAATTACACTTCTTTTTATTTGCACTGATTTTAAATAAGCTATTGAAAAAATTAACAAGTAAAAAAATAAACACTAAGGGGGTATGGCATTTAAAGGGCTGTCAAAATTTTTAAAAACCTCTTTTTACCATTAAAAGCATTTGCGAATAATGTGGATAATAGTTTATAGTTCACCTAACAAAACGTCTAGGAGATTATGCCTTGACACTGCGAAATATTGCTAACATATATAAGAGCGAAGATCTTGATAAATTCTTATATTCTTGGTGTCTTTCCTCAGTATTAACTTTGCTATTCAAAAACAATTAACTAATTTCTTTGAAGGTAAATTTAAACTGAAAATTAATACTAACTATAGAGAAGCATAAACAAGATCAAGAACTGTAAACTTTGCAGTGTTTTGTTTTGAAGGTACCTTGAACAATTCGCTATAGATTCTTTATATAATAGTTTATGTATCACAAACGTGTTATATAATTTTTGATTTCCGAATAAAAGTGTTATTCCTCACACATATGATGATTTTTCATGAATTTGTTTTTATAGTACTTTGGTCTTATAAACTGTTATATTTAATATTCATTGCATTGAAGTTTAGCAGTAATCACGTGACATTTCATGTAAAATTTTTACTGTTGTTCGGTTAATGCGTATTTAAGAATTCCAGAGAGTTCATCCAAGAACAGAAGGTCTCTTGCATGTATTATTTTCGTTTAAATTCAATTTGTGTAGCAATTCAGACTCCTGCCATTCATCGCTTGCATAACACGTTACTTCAAACTTATTTCTTATTCCATTCATGAGCCTTTAAATAGTAAAATGTATTTGTGACTGGAATCAACAGAGGGTTTCCATCAGCTGAGAGATGCTTGGCGACGGTGTAAGAATGCGCTGGAGTTAAACCATGATGTTGGCGAAATGTCATTTCGAAGTTTTTTTTATTCCATTTGGGTGGGAGGTATGTCAAAGATTTGTTTCTGGTAGTACATTTTCTGCTGCTTTCTGACACCACAATTCGGATTTTAGGCTAGACAGAAAAACATCTTTATATTATTCAATACACAGTATAACATTTAATTCTGTTTTTCGAAGATAATTACATGCACAAGAACAGTAACAAAACCCAAAATTACCTTCTAATAACCACCCAACAGCCTAATTGAACCAAACTACTACAGTGACTTCAATCACTTTTCAAATTTTATATTTAGAATATACTTCATATCAATGTATTTTAGTTGTATTTATTTGACATTACTCTTAAATGATTAAAATTTTTCCATTGGAAACATATTCAACGAGGAAGTACTTGTTTTTCTATACGTACGACAAATAAAATTTTTGGCAGAGGTTTTCAGCGCTAAATAAGTTTTAACTTTCTTCTCAAATTACGGAAGTATGCTGCTTATCTCCATAGCAAAAGGAACCATTTAAAAACGAGATTTCTCTTCGTAATATTTTGGTATCTATTAATGGCAACAAAACTATTAATATAATATTCGCTGCTTGATTCACAGTTTCTCTTCCATATAACATTAAAATGATACATTTATAACATTAAAATGAAACTGAATTCATTTATACAAAAGGTAACATTAATACTTTTTCTAAAATACAGGGTATTTATAAAGTCCCTGCCCATTTTGATGTTTAGTAACTCATAAAGTAATAAAGATAGATTAAAATTAATAACATAAATGGTTGGATAGACTCAAAAAGTTTCATGACCCTTGTCAATGAACTTCCACGTGTGCCCCCTTTGTCGCACGGAGAATATCAAGTCGATATCAAGTCGATATCCACAGAGGCTATTGCGGTTGTAATTCTGGCTTTTAGGTCATCAATGTTCGACACTCTCCTCCTGTAAACGTTGTCCTTTACAAATCTCCAAAGAAAAAAATCCAGCGGCGTTATATCAGAGGATCTGGGTGGCCAAGGAATTGGACCTCCTCGTCCAATCCATCTTACTGTAAAATAGTCATTCGAAGAACTACGAACGATGGTACCCAAATGAGGTGGTGCACCATCTTGTTGCAAAAAGACATGTGGCTGAAGCTCTTTTAGTTGTGGAAATACGAAGTTTTCCAACATGTCTAAGTATACGACTGATGAGACCGTCTTTTCTGTAAAAACGAAAGGCTCAATGACTCGGTCGTGCATTAGTCTACACCACACATTAACCTTTGGGGAATCCCTTTGTGTCTCACGGTATTCATGGGGGTTTTCAGATCCCCATATGCGAACATTATGGCGATTAACAATGCCAGAAAGATGAAAGGATACTTACTCGGAGAACATTATGCGCTTTAGAAATTCAGCATCATCTTCCATCCTCCTTAGCATATCTGTTGCAAAGGCCATCCTCCTAGGTCTATCATCCGGTTCCAAAACTTAAACAATTTGAACTTTGTATGCATGGTCTTAATTTTTTCTTAATAACCATGTACACCGTTGAAATTGGCATATCCAATTCTCTTGCCACTGATCTCACAGATCTTCTAGGATTGTGTAAAAATGTCTCTTTGACACGCTCAACATCAAAATCACTTGTGCAGGGACGTCCGAAACGTTTCTTACCTGCGATACTTCCAGCTTCTAGAAAATTCTTTTTCCACCGCAAGATGCTGCTTTTGGATGGAGGATCTTTTTGGTAAATTCTTCTGCAATTTCTCTGTGTTTGCATTTCGTTTCTATGAACCACCATAAAATCTGTGCGTTCTTTTGTGGTTTATGCATTCTCCTTAATATCCGGTCGAATAAAACATGACATACAAAAGTACTAGAACAAACACATCAAAAGTAAACATAACATTGCAATAGTTGCCAAAAACAAAAGAGAGAAAAATGCAATTAATGAGCAGACGATATTTAGAAAAGTACAGATATTTAGACTGGAAAATGAAATTACCTGAAATTGACTACACGCGCAGACAATATTTACAAAAGTAAAGATATTCAAACCTGAAAAGGTAAATACTATATAAGTTATTCCATCAATAAACGCCATACGTTTGTTTATATCTTCATTATTTTATGAGTTATTAAACATCAAAATGGGTCTGGGATTTTATAAACACCCTGTATATAATAAGCGTAGGAAATAATATTTGAATTAATAAAAATTGACAGCACGAATTACTCATGATGTAAGTGCATGCAGCTCAGGTGCTTTAAGAAGAAGCTTTATCAACTCCGATTAATAGGGCAATTGTTTTCCGAGCTGAGGATTAGCTTCTTGTTGAAAACACTTATTGCAGAATGAAGGAAAAATTACTATGTTAATTATCAAATTATGAGAATAAAGCAAAATTTCAATGAGAAATACGAAAAGGAACGAATGCGTGATAAAACAGCAGTGATAGCAGATGACGGTATTTTACCAAAATAACGGTATATTAGCTAAATACTACCAAAAACAAGAGTAACTGAAGGAAAAAAAACATTGTTCATTTCTCTTTGAAGTGCGTTCATTTTGTTTTGAACGCTGACTTAATTCGCCTAATCAAATGAAGTTTTTCTCCAAATTATACTTAAATATATGGGTAAACTTAACTAAAGCTTAAAAATACAAGTAAATTGGAAATGATGCAATGATACTTTTCTGTTAATTATAATATGGTTTATTACTCTTTCCAGAATTTTTTTTAACTGCTATCGGATTAACCTTGATTTTGGGTTAATCATGTATCCATATAACTGGCCAGTCTGCCGTAGTTTTTTTAAAGGTTCAGTATTTACTTATTTGATTAGTGTTTATTTAAGTAGTCCTATTGATAAAAATTACAGATTTCTAATCTATCTGAAACTTCTTAAAAACCATATGAATTGAGCTTTTCGTCATATTCTCATGCTAACGCTAAACATCAAAAGACTTATGGAATCAAGGCTTAATTATTAACCGAAGTTTCTAAGAAATCGAAGGAGTCATCTTTCTGGAATCTCAAAAGATTAGTTAGTTTGTTTCAGGCTTGAATCTGGACTTATGAAAGCATTTTCCAAACTGTTTCAGAGTCCAGTCTCGATAGTTCTGACTCTATCACAACATAAAAGCTCTACAAAAGGACCAGGTTAGCTCATGCTACCAGTTTTACAAAAGGTTTGTTTTGTAGATATCGCCTTGAACGTGAAGTAATTAATGCTAAATATTGGTCCCCCAGAAGGGTTGCATGTCTTTGGATAATTTCATGTTATTCTCTAATGTTTTAGAATCATTTTCACAGTCTGTAGATTACATGCTATGGTACACTTAGATTTCTAGAAGCTTCTACTTGTGACATTTCTGATTTCATCATCCTGATGATTTTATTCTAATAAAGAAAAAGAAAGATTTGTTTGGTAACTTTATGTCATAATCTGTTTAATCTGTTCATGTCAATGGTGGGAATGTTAATCGAGTATTAACTGAGAAAATTCAATTGTGTATTAAGGCTGGTTTCGATTAGAGAATAATCAATCTATCTAGAAATTTCAGCAACTATGTTTGCATTAACTCCTAATTTTTAGGTTTCACGAATGATGTCTAACTTCTGGAAAACAGTATGGTTTAGTCACGTAAGCTTATAAGGTATTTCTCCTGCCTTCTTCGCATGCCTTCGTGGTGTAGTGGTCTGCATGCTCGACGTGTAACCGAGAGGTTCGTGGTTCGATTCCCGGCGAAGGCGTTGCTCATTTTTCATGTCTTCTGCATCCAAATAGCCTAATGTCTCTACACTGACGTCCGAAGTAAAAAAGGTGGTGGATGATGATTCTCCACCATCGCGATTTGGCGATCGGGTCCCCAAAACCCCAATCGCCCTTTAAAAGGGGTATTTATAAGGGGTATATAAGGTATTTCTCCCGCCTTCTTCGCATGCCTTCGTGGTGTAGTGGTCTGCATGCTCGACGCGTAACCGAGAGGTCCGTGGTTCGATTCCCGGCGAAGGCGTTGCTCATTTTTCATGTCTCCTGCATCCAAATAGCCTAATGTCTCTACAAGCTGAGTTCTGTACTCGTTTCAGTAAAAATGGGAGAAACAACGAGCATCATTTCGTTATTCTAATTGAAAAATAAAAACAGCAGGGATATCTGACTGAAGGAAAGCACATCGGACATGAAACGATGTATAAGAATACTTGCAGTATTTCATATGTGTATTATGCCGGATGAAGGGCAAACGTTTTCAGCATCAAATTATTTTTTGCAGCACACCAAATCTGGAACAAAAGTAACTCTAAGAGATTTTATCCATTCTATGCTGATGGGATTTACTATTAGCCAAAACCTCATTTAAATGACTAGGATTTTATCACGTACATAAAGTGCGTTTTCATTAAAAGTATGGATAAAAATTAAGCAAGCATCAATAAGGGTTATTTTTTAAGAAAGTATTCTGATGGGATTGATTATGTCATATATGCGTGTTGAGTAGCCTTGATAAAGTGTCCCCTAGTAAAAGACGATATAGGGAGAAAGAAAAACTAAAAGAAGAAAAAATGGCAGTATAAGCTAAAAGTAGACTGATTGCTAGTTCGAATTCCAAAGTGCAGGTTCAGCCCGTGCATAAGACTTAAGAGTTTTGTATGTGCCCTTTCAATTTCAATCTACCTCTTCTGTGGCGCACCCTGGGTGGCTGTCTCTAAAAAGAGTAATTTGGAGAGGCATTTTTTAAGTTGATTAAGAACTCACAAAATGTTTTTAGATTCTCTGTGTTAAAATCACCTGTAATGAATTCTGCATCATCCCAGGTAACTTATATTTTAGCGAAAAAAATCAGTTAAACTGCAAGAACGAATCTATAACTCTATACAAAAAGGATGATGAATTCTCATTTTTTTTAGCTGCGACTGCATAAATCAGTAACAAGTGTTAACAAACAAAAATTAAACACGCAAGAAACAATGGACATAGCGTTCAAAATTATTCATTATATTAGAGGAAGATCTCTTAAACGTCATCTATTTCGATTGCAGTGTAATAAATGACAGCTAGAATTGTTATTACGTGCCGATGTAAAGTGGCTAAGTGGAAGTAAATTTTTAAAATGATTTGATGATTTATTAACTGAGATGAAGTATCTGACTCGAAGAGTAAGACTAAAGATATGCAAATTTAATTTATAAAACTTAGTTCAGTGATTTAGCTTTCCTTACAGATTTTATAGTTCCGTACAGTGATTGAAATTCAGAATTTCACGGGAAAACAGGACAATAATTGAAATGATCAGTAACATTAATGCATTCAAAATAAAATTTATAATGCTAATAGAACATCTTTAACAAAACAATTAAAATCACATCATTCCAAATATGTTTGATAACTTACAAGAACATCAAAACAGTAACTGTACCACAGAAAAATATGTTTCAGAAATTAAAAAAAGGTGACTAAGGACTATGAGGGCATATTTCATGATTCTGGAAAAATATAATAACGTCGTTTCCTTTCAAAAAACATTAGATATAAAGCATTTCACCGAAAACGTTTTTGAAATGTTTAATGCTGTAAAACACGTATTTACACACGTTAGAAAGTGAAAAAATAACTCTGCAAACTGATGTCACCTTACAAACTAGAGAAGAGGAAGATCTTTGAAAAAACATCAGCACCACTAAATCATCAAATGTAGCCAATATATGCACTCTTGGTTTCCGATCTACATCCTCAGGCGATAAGTAAATTGATCTTCTCTGAGGACCTTTCTTATTTAAACTTCACGAAGATTAAAACACCGTTCCCTGTTTACTGATTCCCATATGGAAGATTCCTTATCATTATTTTTGACTAGTTGCACACCAATTTGCGGCCGCTTGGTTGGAGATATGTGAATTTAAGCCTCCCTCTGTCTGTTATCACTTATTAGTGTACAAGATACAAGTTTGAACGTGTTAAATGTCGGTATTTGAGAAGGTAGATTTGATGAATAAAATTTATCATGAGTTGATCAGTTAAATTCTTTTTTCTAGTTTCTTCAGATGCCTAATCCTTTGCAGAAATTTATCAAAATATAACGAACAATAATAGTGAAAACGCAAAGAAAAATTCAAATTTGTATTTATTTTCTGTGTAGAATTTTAATTTTGCCAACTGAAGAAATTTTTCTTGATTAGACTTCAAAATTCAAAGATATTGATAACTGAATGTGAAATTTTCAAACTGGCATTTATTTCAAATAATTCTATTATGTTGATTTAACCACTAAATAAATAAAAATCGACAAATATTACGAAAACTTTCCGAGTTGGACAATCTTGAGAATAAATAGTGACAGCTTATTCTCTAATTTTTATTAATGTTTCTTCGACACACAGAAAAATACGTATGTTTGTATCTATACAATTGTAAATTTCTTCATTTGTTACAACAAACTGATATTTAATACCATTTTGATTCTAATAAAGTTTATAGCCCTGAAAAAAAAATTGCTAGAAACAATCTTCATCGCGGATTGTGGATGCTCTTCCGTCAATCAGGTTCAGCTAAACGTATTGGCAGATAAATGTTAAATTTTCAAACTGACGTTTATTTCAAATAGTTTTAATGTGTGGAATTAACCACTAAATAACTAAAAATAAACAAATTTCTAGAGAAAACTTCTGAAGTGAGACAAAATAAAAGAAGAAAGAATCATAACTTTCTTTAATTTACTATATCTTCTTGGACTCATGCAGAAAAAAACACATAAAATTTATGTTAATAATCATAAACTTTATAAGATATTTTCTCCCTCCTTTCTGCATAGCTTCCTGATGTATGGTAGCACACTCGGCGCGTGTTCGAGAGAGCCAGGTTCGAGTTCCGGCGAGTCCACTGCACACTTTTCACGTCTCCTGCTTCAAAAATACTTAATGACTCGACAAATGAGCGCAAACGTAAAGGTTGTGGATACTGATTCTTCACCAAATGGACGTGACGATTGGGTTCCCTAATCCCCAGTCGTCCTTAAAAAAAAGGAGTATATAAGGTATTTTCTTATTCTTTTCTGCATGCCTTCGTGGTGTAATGGTAGCACACTCGGAGCGTATTCGAGAGGTCTAGTTTAGATTTCGGCTAGGGCATTGCTCATTTTTTGTGTTTCTTACTTCAAAAATCCTAATGATTCTACAGTGGCGCCCGAACTAAAAAGGTGGTGGTGATGATTCTTCACCCCCAGGATTTGGCGAGTAGGTCCTGTAATCCCCAGTCTCTTTAAAAGGGGGAATATATAAGGTATTTTCTCCTTCCTTTCTGCATGTTTTCGTGGCGTAACGGTAGCAGACTCGGCAAATATTCGAGAGTTTCAGGTTCGAGTCCCGGGGAGGGCATTGCACATTTTTTCACGTCTCTCAACATAAAAAGGAACCTAATGTCTCTGCAACTTCTCTATTTCTTACTGCAACTTGACACCTAATGGTATTTTGATTCTGATAAAGTTTTTAGCCTTGGAGAAATATGACTGCAAAACCTTCATCACGGATTGTGCATGCTCATGAGTCTGTCGGCTACTTATTCATTTTCATCTGCGAAAACCACTGATGTAAATATACTGCCAAACAAAGTGATTATTCTTATTAGAAAAATTCGCATTTGAGTTTAATAATCTTTTGATAAGTATAAAGCAAAATCAATGCAATATATATGTCGTAAGATTCGTATTTCACTTATAAATTAATTAGCTTCATTTGTAGATTTTCGGAATCGTTTCTCAGGTTTCCTTTAATGGTTATAAGGTATCTCTCCCGCCTTCTTAGTATGCCTTCGTTGTGTAATGGTAAGCACACTCGGCGCGTATTCGAGAGGTCCGTGGTTCGAGTCCCGGTGAGGGCACTGCTCATTTTTCATCTCTCCTGCTTTCAAAAAATACCTGATGTTTCTACATGGTACTGAAAATAATGTAACACTGCACTACGAATAATTAAATCAATACATATTCACATTCTTGATGTAATAATGCTGTGTTTCTTTTAGATTTTAAGCACTTTTCTTAAGAAATAGCAGAGCAGGATTTGAGATTTAGAAAATGTACGAAATATTTCGTACATTTTCAATTTGAGTTTCCTGTAACTGAAAATTAATTTAAAAAGCATACTTGTCAAATACAAGCTTATTTTTTCCTTACAAATTTTTATTGAAAATATTTAAATGTTCTCATTAAGGGATTCTAAATCTATTATCCATGTATCAGTATATAACTCATTAAGGGTTTTATTATTTATTTCTGTGATATAGAAATTTTGATTTCATTTATTAAACTAAAATAGCTGTTTAATACAGCTCCTCGATATAACTACTTCATCTCGTTATGCTAGATAATTTCTCTGCACTCACTTTCAGTTTCTTAAGCAGTGCAACAAACTCAATGATTCACAGCTATCCGAGGATTAAGTTTATTGTTTCAGTTGTCGTTTCAATAGCCTTAAGATTTTGCAAATCGTATAGATCGTATTTAAAACAAACGCAAATCTAAAATGTATTTACGAACCACATCTTACAAACATACATGTCTTCTCTTGGAACTGAACCCCAATCCAAGGCCTCGGTAGATAGCAATACTTACTCAAAGGAGGTGCAGGGAACGGTTCCCGAGTATGTCCTTTGAAAAGCTGCTTGCTACATTTCCATCCGCAACCCTTTAGATAAACTGTATGTAGGCGAGTTTGGCATTCATATTGTTACGAAATGCCCAGCCGCGATAAGATAGCTTCCCCGCAGCACGGCTTTAGGGTTGCCATAAAATGGTAAGGAGAGGCAGGGTTGCCATATTTGGCGTGAAATCTCCCATTTGTCGACAAAATCGATGATATGCCAAAGACGGATGGAGAAGCTTCTGGAACGAATTCTTACCGGTTTGGCCCAGAATGTTCTCGAAGGCAGGCCAAAAGCTATATGAACCCTGCCTGCACGACACCGCGTGTCTGGTGCCGAGTTGGTCGTTAAGTCATATCGCGAGCTGGTGCATCGTTGAGTCTATCGAGTGCATCGCGAGTTGTAGCGTAGAGAGCCTCGAGAGTACGTTGAGTTCCAAGAACGACCGAACCGAATCGGAAGTTTAACTCTAGTGCTTTGCCGTGAAGCTGTCTTCACGATTATAGCCAGATAGTCTGAAGGCTGTGTTGCTGATTGTTTCAGCGTGCTTGGCGTAGTTTTTCGACGACTGTAAACGTGTTTTTTGGATCTGTCCTAAAAAATACTGGCTAATAATTTGTGTTTTCATTTTTCAATAAGTGTTGCCATCAATCACTCCAACTCTACGAACCCGTACAGAACGCAACAATATAGTGAATTTTCCTGCGGAATTGTGATTTAAGCCGGCAGAACGGTTTTACCTACCGCTCAAGAGAGTCCTCTATTGCTTCAACTCACCATTTCTGAATATAAATTTCATTATAAAAATCTAATTATTTCAGTTTCTTCTGTTTATTTTTGCATTTTTGGTATTTTTGAACCACTGTGTATTTGCATAAGGTGCTATGATAAAACTAATGCTCATGACAGATATATAAGTCACTCATATTCTGTGACTACAATATCAGTTTTCGTTTAACTTTTCTTATTTGGTTAACTGATTATTGAACAGTACGGAAGGGCTACTGTTGAAGAGAACGGACGATTTCGTGGAGGACTTTCTGAGAGAAGCTGGCTCGTATTCACATACATATGAGCAAAACCACGAAAACGCCCATGCAGCCAGCCTATTTGACAGGAACCGAACTCAAGACAAACAAGAAATGTTCAGCACTCTCGAACTCAAGTCAAACAAGAAATGTTCAGCACTCTTGGCACACGCCCATTTGCGAGTCTTTTTATTTATTTAATATAAATGCATGGATCTTTAAAATTTGATTTAATAAAAATATCCATTATCATATTTATTTTCAGCGTAATAATATTATTAAAACATTTTGTTTTTTATTTTGGAAGGCGCTATAGCTCAGTGTTACTGAAAGTTCAAATATCTATATTTTACTCTGCGTGAATGTCAGTATATATGAATTGTACAAACGACTGCTGAAGAATTTTACGAACAGATGTTGGCAATGAATTATGTGGCAAGTGGTAAATATATCTGGCACCGCTTTCTGTCACGTAAGCAAGAAACTAGTGGTAGCGAGTAGTTTATTAATGATAGAAACGTCAGTTACCCAAGCAAGTAAGCAAATTTCTTTGTGCGTTTTTGCGTTGTTCGGTATGAAATATTAACTTCTCTTTAGTACAAGCTACTGATTGCCTTGTAAGAAATAACTTACGAAACAAGTTTTATTCTTTATATAGTACAAGTAGGTGAGAAGAAAGAATTAATTGCCTGTTGATAGTCTCAGGTGCAATGCTAATTCAGTGACGCTTTAATATGTAGTCTGTGCCAAACATATATCTCACGGAAATGACGGATTCTCATCCAGTTCTCAAAGCGTTCAAGTGGGTTTAGTTTAAATAAATAATTTAATTTTATTAATTTAATAATTTTCTCATTTTTGCTTTAATTCACTGTGTTACAGATGTCATTCATTATAGCATATGAATCAATCGAATCCAAAGCATCAAACGAATTTTTAGTTTCTTATGCTAAAACACAAAAAATATGTTAGCTGAATGAAAAGTTCTTGTCTTAGAACAACTGTGAACTCACCAGTGACGGTATGGGGTGAAACCTCTGAACATTGGTAGTTCGACTTGGATACAAATCGCGGTGGACGTGCTGGCTGCTTGGTTCTTTTCATTAATTTTTCATGTCTAATGCGGATACAAGACAGTTTCTCTCAGAAAATCTTCCGTGCCTGCATCCATTTCCAGACATAGTGGCAAGACTGATAAATGCTGTTAGTTCTCTTTGGGTTCAGTCTTAGGTTAACGGGGCTAGATTCATGGTTGGTTTCCTTGGTTTTCCCAATGTGTAACGAGAATGTGAGACAGCTTCCCTTAGCTTCTCCTCCAAGACAGCATCTCTCCCCTTAGGGAGGTAACTTTCGTGAGTTTGAAATATCTCTTGCTTGCTTTGCCATAATCAAATTATCCAAAGCTAACCTAAATTGACTATTGCGTGTCAGATTGATTTTCGGAGTAAACTGACATTATGACGGAAGAGTAAGAACCGTTGAGCAAAAATAACCGTGACTGTTGCCTCTTTCAGCCAAATAAATCAAACTACGTACTTGGGCGTATTTTCTTCAAATATCTAATCAAGCATTTTCATTACCATTTAGCAGCAACATTGCAAAGGTTTCAACATTTCATTAGTCAAAACGTTTTATAGACTAAGGCACATAGGTAACAGCGGTTTAAATAATTATTCATAGGTAACAATTGGTTTTCTATAATTATTCCAAACTAAATTGATTACGTTTCTTTGTACATAATATGCTGCTTTAAACTTAGAGCAAAGAACGAATTTTTAATTGAACCTAAGACTTAAAATAAGCATATAGTTAGAAACATAATAAAAAATTTATTTAGTAATATAAGCAGTATTAATTAATAAATTTAATAAGCTTTCGGCAGAAATGCAACCATTCTGCGTTATATATGCAAAACGACAGCGGCAGAGCTTCCAGGAAAATACATTCTCCCTTTGGTTAGAAATCTAAAGTGAGATGCACATACATTTTTCATTCAGAAACTTATTAACAGTATTTTTTGGTAAGTCAAATGCGTACGCTCACTGAATTTTCCTAATGCCTTTTCTTTAGGTCACAGGCGCAGTAGTACAGAAGAGCTATTAGTCTGAAAACGGCATTTTACACCGAATCACTTTTTAAATTGTTACCACCAAATATTATCACTCTGTATTATATTTAAGAAATTAAATAATGAAGAATTTGCAAAAATATATGTATGTTTCTAGCACTGAGGAAAAACGATGGTACTTAGAGCTATCGAATTTTGTATAAGGTAATCCTCCAGCCGAACATGGGTACTTGGAGAGCCGAATTTTGAATTTCGAATTTATATTATTTTCAATTTCATAGTTTGAAAAACTTTAATGTATTTCTGATTAACGAACGCAATCATTTCAAAGCAAATTATGGCAACACTGTACGGAATTTTTTTTTCTTCAGCGCGAGAGACTATCTATCATAAATTCTAAGCTGTTTTTAAATATTTTGTGGTATTGCTGTTGAATTGAATTTTATGTGGTTTAAATGTCAAGAATATGATACTTAATAAATAAAGGTAATACACAAAACGTTAAAAGAACGCTCTTTTGAGCGTAATACGGCGTATAATATCTCAAAGCTTTCAGATTTATTAATTCAACGGGACAATTTGCCCAGAAGGACTATTAATTTCGTTTTGGCATTTTGCGCTGATTTACTAAAAGCGTTGCTTCAGTTTTCAAATTGCTGCTACTAAATATTATGTCCCTGTAATTCATTTAAAGAAATTAAATAATGAAGAATCTGCATAAATTTATGTATGTTTCTCGCACTGTGATAAAAAGACGTTACCTAGAGCCATCCAATTTTAAATATTGAACGTTTCCATTCGAATATGGGCATCTGGAAGCCCAAATTTGAAATTTGGAATTTCTTTTATTATCGATTTCATATTTTGTAAAACTTTAACGAATGTTTGATCAGCAAACTCAAGGATTTCAAAGCGAGCAATGGCAACGTTTTATGGAAAAAAACATTTTTATCTCCAGCGTGCGAGATTGTGTATCGGAAATTCTAAAGATATGCTCATTTTAAAATTGTTTTGCGATATTGCTCTTAAACTGAATTTTACTGTTTAAGTGCGAAGAACGTGATATTTAATAAATAAGGGAAACACACGAAATGTTAAATAAAAACGCCCCTTTGGACGTAATTTAAAATCTGAAACCTTTCAGATTTTTTTTTATTTTACTATTATTTTTATTTATTTATTTATTCATTTTTACTCACCGTTTTTATTGACGTTTCATAGGGTTGCGGCACTTCTGATTTTGCAAATTTAAGCCCTAACTACATTTTATTTTGCTTTTAAGTAAAGCCGAAGTACTCGCACTTTGAAAACGGAGAAGAGATCTTAGAAGATTCAGTTAAAATTCCGGAGGTTTTCTACATCCGTTATTTAAATTACGAGTTTTTGATACTGACTTTTCGTAATTACACCTCAGAGCCTTGAAGCCAGCTGAATGAGTAAAGGTGTAGCTTCCACGATTGATGCTTAAGTAACGGGACAACTGATAAAGTACCTACCGTGCTTCAAGACGGATTATTCCTAACATCTTTACATTGTTCTCCTATTAAGACCGATGAAAGCAGTGTTAAGTATTCTAAATACGAATTCAGCCTCCTTCTTTCTCCCTTCACCCCGGGAGGAACTACCTCAAGAACAAAATCGTCTCTTCTCTCTTCTTATTTACAAGAACCTCTCATTTAAAACAACAACAGTAAATAAGCAAACTTTTGGAAATTTACTGGGTTTTAGGGGAGCAGGGGTATATTTTTATTTATTTTTTACCCGCCTTTGTAGTGTCACGGAACGGTAGGATTTCAGGAGAAGCTCGGCCTTTGTCAGTGACGTCACAAAACAATATGGCGGCGTCCCCGATCTATTAACGTCAGCCGGAGTGGAGATAGGTTCGGAATGACAGTGATGGATCAAAGGAACACAGAGATCACTGGTGCTAGGTTTCAAGCCTGAGGTTTGGCGACGATTCCAATGTCTGTCTGTCTGTCTACCCGCTTCCCCCGCCCCGCTCCTGTCTTTCTTTTTCTTGTGCTTTGTTTCATTCTCAGCTTCTTCGCGACGGTTCGCGCGCTTAACTGTTTTTAATTTTCCTCTTCCTTGTGTCTCTGGATTAGAAATGTTCGCCGGTATTTATATTTTTGGAATGCGAGTGACACTAAGATGAATTGTGAGTTCATCCTTGTCCATCCTTATTTACGGTATTTAACATTTAAGCAACGATGCATAACGTATACACTCTTTGTGAATTTTTATTTAATTCGGTAAACAATAGAATTTTTTTTATCTTCGTAGAATACTGAAGGCGACAAGATTCTCCTGGAATTCTTCCCTCTTTAATTTAAGACACTGAAATATTTTTTATAGAATTGATATAATTTTTCCCTTATAAAATAATTTTTAATACTTGATCATCTCCCTCTCCCATCACCAGACATATAATTTTAAGGAAATATTAAATTTTGAATTTTGCAGTTCTCGATTGTTTCTTGAACTATATTAATAAGTACATAAATAAGTACCACCGCTTGATCTGACTTTTGCGTAGTTTCGTTGCCACTGCCCATTTTATTATTATTATTACATTATTTTCATTTTTTTTTTATTTCCACTTTTCCTCTTTTCGAGGGGTCTGGTTCATTTAAAATGTCAAATATGCCAACAGTTTTAAAACACTTTAATTGAGCTTAGTTGTGAATATTCTGTATAATTAACTCTGTTATGATCGGGAACGTTTATTCACATATTTTGATATTCTTTATATTATAAATATTACTTTTACTTTATGTTTCAAATATTCAAATATTTTAAATAAAATAAAAGTAAGGTACTTTTTTTTTGTCACTGACATAAATTTGTAGCATTATAAATAAACAAATCGTAATTTTTTTAATTAGGAAAAAAGGGTATAATTAAACTTATCTACTTTAAAAATAACTGAGTAATTTTTTTTTTGAAATTAATATGCAGAATTATAAAAATAATAAATTTTTTTTTAAAAAATTGAGAACGCAAAGTCGACTATTTTTACTTCCTTATACGAAGTAAGGGAAGTATTGTAATGACGAAAAATTCCGGGTCTCATATATCAAAGAAAATATCCATTTTGACCGCTATCGAATGTAATTTAACGATGTTTTTGCGTGACATGTGTACGTAAGAGCAGAATAAAGGACTTTTTTTTCCCAAACGGATTATAAAATTTATTTAAAATGGATTCAGAAGAGATTTTTTTTCGTGACTTCTGTCAAAAACGAGAAGCATCAGAACTTTGAAATTTTGTATATAGACTACTATAACTTGTACTTGTGCCCCTCCCTTTTTGGTTGCAAACAGTCCCACCAAAAGCATATATATATGTATCCACTCTGCTACTTGGCTGCGTGAGCTCAGTCTTTTTATTCTTGTATGTTGATAAATTGAGCATTTTTTGCTTTAGAAATCATTGAATTATGTAGTTCTTATCTTCAAGTTAAGGTTATTATGCCTTTAGTTAATCTGAAGGCAATAGTTGTAGACCTATCAACAATTGAAAAGTTGTTTAAATAATGCTAAGCCTAATTTTTTTTTATCACAGCGGCCATATTTGTTTATATTTGAAACTTAGCATAATGATGAATTAAGTGAGTTTCTGCAATTTCAGTGTCTTTTTGCCGAGTAGAACCAAAAGTAAACTTTCAGTTTTGTACACCGAAAAATCCGCTTTCTTGCTTGCTTTTGCATAGATATTCGAATTTTAACTGTAAAAATTGTTTTTTTAATTTTTTTAACTTTATTTGATGCTTCATGTTTTTTTTATATTTTTAAATTTTTAATTAAGATATTTTGAGGTTTTATGTATTTTTGCCTTGCCGCGAAGTGAGAACTAAGTTAATTGAATGAGAAATATATCTCTAATGAATTTCAAAGAAAGAAGTTTAAATGAAATGTAACAAAAATTGCGTATAATTTCATATTCCGTGCAAGGAAGTCATGTGTCATCAGATTATTAAACATAAAAATTAAACAGAAGTTTTTAATTTTTAAACCAGACCATAAATTTGGTCATTATACCTATATAGAGTTTATACAACTGGTCAAAATTTTTTGAAATTCTAACCAATGCCATAGGATCTAACTCTCTTTGAACACATAAATTAAACTGGATCCCAGTAATGAACCTGGCGACTTCTCGCACAGCCGTGAAATAATACCAGCAGAGAAGAAAACTGAAAATAACCCTTTAATATTTTCAACTGGGAACAGAAAGACACGTACTTCGTGCTTTACAATAACACCGACAACTTGCTATGGAACTTATGTGTTGCTACACATATCCATTCAAGTCTAAAAAGAGTAGTGCTGAACTAGCACCTTAAGTTGTGGCTAACTAGGTTGACTCGACAACCTACTAGGCTTAATAATTATTCAAATGGCCAAAAGGCGTATTAGAAACTCCGCGTAACAACAAGGTCAGAAACGTGTGGGGTTCCACCCATTTATTTCCTATACTGGTGTGCAAAAATTAAGGACGAAATCGAAAAATTAGCATATCAGCTGAACGAAGAGGCAGAGCGGACAGAAAGACCAATCAGGAGATTAAGTAAGGTGATGTACGGTAGCACGTGCGCAGATATGCAGGTAGACGTAATGGGGGAGTGTCTGAGTAGTATAAAGCATGTTGTCGGTGTAAGATCAGTATTTCTGGCAAAGAGATTGCACGCCGTATAGCAGTTAAAATCACACCGAGTTGCTGCCTCAGCGAGAAATGGCGAATAATCAATCTGTTAGACGACATCTGGATGCTTTTACCCGAGGTCGAATCATTGGGAAGTTGGAGGAAGGCCGCAGTGTGACAAGTGTGGCTGCAGAGTTCGGAATTGCTCACAGCATTGTTTCACGATTTAGAGACAATTTCAAACTACAGGAACAGTTATCCGGCGGTTTAGTAGTGGTCGTCCACGAGGAACCACACACGCAGATGACCGGTATATTGCCTTACAGGGCAGAAGAAACAGGCGGCAGACAGCGGGAGAAATCGCTAGACACACGACACAGGCGACTGGACGACCGATATCGCGTTTTACCGTGGCCAGAAGACTGCACGGTGGTGGTCTGTTTGCACGACGCCCTGTACGGTGTGTACCTCTAACGCCTGCCCATCGGAGAAGGCGTTCTCTGTGGTGCCGGGAACACCGGAATTGGAGAGACAATGAATGGGGACGAGTACTCTTTACAGATGAGAGCAGATTTAGTCTGAGTTGCGATTCTAGACACATACACATCTGGACAGAGCGGGGAACACGCAATAACCCCTTCAACATCATCAAAAGGGACTGTTTTGGAGGTCGCGGAGTTCTCGTTCGAGCAGACATAATGCTTGGTAGCCGGACCGACCTTCATATCTCCCAAGGAGGTTCGTCACCTGGGACTGCTATTGTAACGAGGTTCTTCTTCCTTACATGCGTCTTTTCACAAGGGCTATGGGTCCTCAGTTCCTCTTCATGGACGACAACGCTCCACCTCATCGCACAGTTACTGTCGAAGAGCTGTTGGAGAGTGAAGATATTGAACACATGGATTGGTCGGCAAGGTCTCTGGATCTAAATCCCGTCAAGCATGTACGGAACTTACTAGGGAGGCAGCACGTAACTTATCGCCAGTAACGATTCCGAAACTGCGATTGGTGCTACAAGAGGAACCAGCAGCAGTGTCTCAACAGCTCATTAACAACCACATATCCAGCATGCACAAATGATGTGAAACCTGCCTAGCAGTCAGGGGAGATCATATCCCCTATTAAAGACCGGATGTTTCTTGCTGGACACCCATGACAGGGATGTTTCGGCCTTCAGTCGCATTGCGCTCCATGCTACCTTTTCAATAAAGCTTCTTTTTATCCCTCTGATTTCTCTTTTAGTAAGTGTTGCTTACATTACTCATGTCCTTACGTATTGGGGATCTTACGGCATTAAACTCAAAATGTTTAATGTGTTCGTCTATGGTTTCGCTCGTGACAATAACATCATTGAGACAGATGACTGTACTTTTGCCTAAGACTGACCTTAAAACAATGTCCATAACTTTTTGAAATGAAGCCGGAGCTCCGCTTAAGCCAAACGGCATTCTCAAAAAGGCATAAACTCCTGACTTTGTAATAAAAGCTGTTTTCTCAACATCTTCGGGTTTTACTGCAATCTGAAAATAGCCTGACGTCAGGTCTAGTGTAGTCATATATTTAGTAGAACGAATCTGTCTTATAATTTCATCTATTATCGGGAGAGGATATGTGGAGTATTTTGTTATGCTATTTAACTTGCGGTAATCAACGGCGAGGCTCCACGAATTCGGATCTGCTGATGGCAATCCATTTGTCTTTTTACACAAAACTACTGGACTTGCATAGGGGCTGTTACTTCGAGTAATTATCTTATCCTCGAGCATTTTCTTAATGTGCTGCTCGAGAATGTCTTCCTTCACACGGTCATACCTATACGGCTTAGACCGGACTGGGGGCGCACTAGCAGTGTCAATACTGTGCGTTACGATCTGGCAGAAGCCAGGGTTGGCAAATAACTGGGCAAACCGACTTACCAGATTTTCCATCTTCACTCTTTCTCCTTCTTCGAGATGACTCAATTCTAATTCCGGCATTGCAACTTGTTCCTCTTCCACATTATCCATTTTGACCTGTAAAGTAGAATCTTTGAAATTAATTTTTGCCCTAGCTGCGCGTAAGAAATCAATCCCCAATATAACTGCGGTTAACAAATTCTTTACCACCAAAAAATATACTTTTCGCACCTCGTTCTTTATTAGAACATACAACCCCACTTTTCCCTTGCAGACAACACTGTTTGCCTTAGGCTGCAATCACCCGTTGTCCCGTTGTTTTAAATAATCTATAACGACGAAAATACTTTTTAAAGAAGTCCTTCGGCAGGGAGCCCCGGTATCCAGTAGCGCGGTTGTAGGGACGTCGTTTAACAATATATGGATTGCTGGCAAAGCCAAATTTTGTACAACTACCGTATTCAGTTTGATTTCTGAGGGATTTTTCTTCCCAGACGGTGACCTAGCTCTCATCCTGTTTACCGTGATTAGTTTAACTTGTTCTTATCTGCCTCTAGATCCAGCTGCTTTTTATTTCCCCACGCCTTGGACTGACTAGTATTTTTCTTCTCTGTTTCGCAATTTCCCTGCTTGCCGATACGGATTCTGCTGATCTTGAGGTTTCGTTTGAGAGTGAAATCTTGAACACTGCCTAAAGTTGTTTGCACGCGAGTTTTCGGCCGTTCGCCTACTCTGAAATTTTACTGCTAATTCAAATAAGGTTTCCAGGGTTTGCGAATTCCTCACTTCTAGAAAGTCCTGGATTGACGGAAGTAGCCGCGGTAATATGATTTCGATAACTTCCTTGTCGGACCTTTTTTCATATAATAATTTGACAATGTGGATCTTCCTTAAGATAAAGTCCGTTAATTCGTCGAAATTGGTTTGATATTTGCTAAATAATTCTGAATCCAACTTCGCTCGGTCTTTCACAACTGGGAATGCTTTCAATAGCAATGTTTTAAAAAATTTTAAGTGTAGATTTCTGATCCTGGATCCATCAACAAACTCTTACCAATATTTTTGTACCAGCTGAGAGCTTGGCCTTTTAAGTTCGAAGTAGCGATGATAATTTTCTGCAGCTGGTTTACAGGATATAACGTGAAATGTAGATCCAGCTGCTCCAAGAAAGTCATTACGGAATCTTTGCCGTCGAATATTGGTGCTGGCTTCATTGCCGCTCTCATCGTTTTCACGATAAATCCGAATCCCTCCATTGGGTTTGCTTGAGTTTGAGGAAATTGAAAGGTCGGAGGGATCAATGTGAGGCAAAAACAGCTCCGAACTCGGAATGTACAGCAAAGCCTTCCCTTGGGCTTGAACTCAATTTAATATGAAATTAAACTTACTTAAGCTTAATAAAGCTAACTATAAGATACAGCCAAAGCTATCAAGATTCTAAGTAGTTGGCCCCTAAATCTTAATTAAGTCGGCGAAGCCAATCAAGGGCCTAAAGTTCGGCCGAGCGTAGCAATAGATTAGAGAGAGACGTAGCCAAAGGCAAACGCGCGCTAGTCAGGAACTCGGGCTCTCTAACGAAGTCATTGAAACATCGACTTAAATACTACTCTTACTCATTTGCATTAACCGAGTTTGTGAAGATACATTCTGGTAGGAAATTGTAAGCTGAAGCTAGAAGGGATAGAAAAGATGCATAAACTTAAAATAACTAAGGTAAACCTTACAAGATCTCCCGCACAAGAAGTCCCACATTGCAAACCGCAGCAAAATAACATCACGTATGATTAAATACAGAAGTACATTGTTGATCATTAAATTGTTGTTCTAAGAAGGAAAGCAAAAAGCACAATCTTATTTATTACACGCATACACTAACTATAGTGGGAGGAAGACATGTCTAAATGTGCAGGTGATTTGTGGTAAACGATATGAAGAATTCTATATACATGCGACATCAAGTCTATGCCACAGTTAGTGAATCTTTATGGCTGGCGAATGTTGGCGTGCAAGTCTCTCGGCAACCCATGAGCAGATGTTCTCAATGGATGAGTGGTTTGGAGAATCTTCGGGCCAGTACAACAAACGAACAGCCTATGTATCGAAGAAGGTCAGGACATCAGGGCAACATCCAATCTTGTATTATTTTGTTTAAAAATAACGTCAAACAGGCCTCGAAGATAGGGCACAGCCACGGGTTTTAACACGTCAGAACTGTAATGGCAGCTGTTCACATTCCCGGCTATGCGAACAGGATGTTTACCCTGTGGCATCTTATAACAATACACTTCGTGTAGAGCTTGTATGAGAAAGATGAATGCAAGCTGGAAACATTTATTCCCTTGCTGCCTTCACGCATGGATACGTCGATTTTGATGCTGTTGGCAGAAGCTGGATTTATTTGAAAAAAACGTTCCGGTGCCACTCCTGTGTCCAGTGTTGTCGCTCGTCGCACTCGGCTCCCTGTCTCTGCCATCAAAGGAAGTCGCAATAATGGTCGCTGTGCTGACTAACCGTGGCACTGAAGATGTTGTCGCTCTGTCTGTGCGGACACTTGTTTTGCACATGAACCAAGTTTCTGACTCGGGGCAAGAAGAAGAAGCACAGTTTAGGTCACTTGGGTGAATAAACGGAAAGCCGGAGACTGTTTCAGCAGTCTTCAATAAAAATTCGGTTATTTAGTTCTAAAATATATCTACATCAACTGTTTTTTACTATGTTAAGTCTTAAATTACAAAATCTCCCACAGTAGTTTATTACATCACCAAAAAATCTCCCAAACCTTGTTACAGAATTTACCATTTAAGGCTTAGCTACTTCTAAAGTTATTCATTTTTGCTTGAGTGAAAAAGAGTGTTACAGTAATTGGAATAGATTTAGTATAGTAATATTTAAATGTTGAAATAGAAGAAACTCAAATCAAGTCCACTTATTCTGAACTTAACTCTCTGCCCAATATTGAAAGCTATACCAATTTGTTCTTAATATTAAGAACTTAATTTGGCTGAGATTTAATTTTATTTATGTTGCTAGAGTCATATTTCTATCGAAGCGCTTCTGCAATATTTGTTTCACACAGAAATCTTAATTATTGCATCCTTTCTTTGTTCAGAGTAACTTCCATTACTTCATCTTATCATATATGAACAATTTAATATTAGATCAAAATGTAGCTTGCATAAAATTGAGTCACTACATTCTAAAGATGTTTTGTAGTTTCTTGTTTGTAAAGAGGTTTTGTAGCTTTACTGCAGTCTGTAAACGTATTTAAGTATTTAACTAATAAGGTTATGCAATATGATATAAAATATTAAGTATTTATGGCCATAGCGCATGTTTTGTGTATTAATCTTTTCACGTATTTACTGTACTCGAGATTGTCACTGACATTTACTGTAAGAGTATTTAATTTAATAAGGTTACATATATACTTTATAAATGTAGTAAGTAGTTATGTATCGAATATTTATATAATATTGTCAAGTTAAAACGCATGTTGGGCATGAAAAGAACGCATGAAAGAAGAACTTCATAACAAAGAAAATTAAGTTTGCTATATAAATTGCTTTAACACCTTTGCCAAATTACTATACTAAATTAGCCACGAATGAAGTATAATAATACAATCGAATATTTTAACAACTGAATAATGGACTTTTAACAAGTTGCTTTCTGTATTCTATGCTATTGTTATTCCTCTTGTTGCTTACGTGTACCCCGTGTACTACTCGTATCGTGTGAAACGTGTTAATAGCTCAATTAGCTCAATAGGCTCATATTCTAAGTAGTTAACGGGGAACACCAGCGGCCGATCGATAAAGACATTGCACTCTGGTCTTGGGTTCGATTTCACGGGAACGGCCTGGTATGGGAATACATTCGGACTCATATGTAATATTTTTGCACGTACAATAATGCTATTTGTATTATTTAAGCAGTGTATAGCCAACATTCGCCAGCCATAAAGATTCACTAACTGTGGCATAGACTTGATGTCGCATGTACTTACTTGCGCTTAATGTACTGAAGGAGCTATATCAGATATTTTCGTCTATATTGTATATAACGTACAGGTTGAAGCAAAGCCTCCGCAACTGTACATCTATTTTGGCATATTAGGTGTGGCTGGACCTTTCTAACTGCTAATATTCCTCTGCATGGAATTCCATGAGAGACCACTTCAGGGAGGGGGGCTTCAAGGGTTTCCCATCCCTCTTGTCCTATTACGAACCTCTATGGCACAGATACTATTACAGGCATCCATGTCTTCTCTAGGGGATTCAAACCCGGGCTCTTCTGTACGGCAATCAGCGACACTAACCACTATCCCGTCTGATGGCTATTTTACGTAATACTACGTATGGTACTTTATGCATGGAGTATTAATGCATATAATGTATTTGTAAATATGTGCAACAGTTAACCAATGTTCATTAGTGGCGAGTCGCTGAACACTAATAGTTCGACGTGGTTTCAGTCCCTGCCAATGGGCTGGCTGCTTGGTAACTTTCATGGTTTTCTTCCCATATAACGTGGATACAAGGCAGTTTCTCTTAAAAAGTTCTTAACTTGGGTATCCCTCTCCATGGTGGATACCCTTGCGTACATTGGGGGAGGGGGAGAAGGAAGATTACCTTTACTATGGACGTTTAATGGTCCTGTTCTTCTAAACCATTGAACTCATTGCATGTATGTTGAGTTCTGATTTTAGCCTTAAATGCATTTCTAATCGGTGTAATTTTACTCAGTTTGATTCTTTAGTATTACATAAGTTAAACGTGATCAAACTCGATAAGCTAACATAGATTCAAACTTCAGTGTTGTGCATGATATATTGTTTTCTTTTCATGCATTATCATGTTTATGGTATTTTTGTTTACAATAGATTACTTCAAGTGCATGTATCATTGTATAACTCTATTCTGTGTATTACTGTATTCTTTATAATATATGATATATTTTATGCTTTTTACCTCTGTAAAAACTCATTTGTAAATTCTGAAATACACTCTATAACAAAAAAATCAACGCACCAAGAAGGAGTTCTCAGATGGAGACAAAAACTGGTGGATAGGAAGATTATATACAGATTAGAAAATGATTAAAATTTCAGAAGAATTGAATGATTTATTTCAGATTATATAGTTTCAAAATAAGGAACTCAATAAGGTGTTGACCACCACTAGCCTGAATGCAAGCTGCCGCACGGCGTAGCAGACTAATAATGCTCCCGGATGGTCTCCTGTGGTATTTCTTGCCAAATGTGCTCCAACTGTCGGGCTTGGTCATCAACATTCCCTGGTGGATGCAGTCGCTTTCCCATCATATTCCAGACATGCCCGATGGGAGAGAGATCTGGCAATCTGGCTGGCTAAGGAAGTGTTTGACGAGCTGTAAGGCAGTTCAAAGCAGCACATGCCGTATATGGTCTGGCAATATCTTACTGAGAAAAAAGGCCAGGGTTATGTTTTATGATTTTTACCTCTGTAAAAACTCATTTGTAAATTCTGGTAAAAGGAACTTGCAAATAAATGTAAATCTTGCAAAAGGAACGGTAGCAAAACAGGTCTCAGAATGCCGTCGACGTACCGCTGTGCTGTAAGTGTGCCTCTAATGACGACCAAAGGAGTCCGACTATCAAGGGAAATGGCACCCCGTACCATAACTCCTGGTTGAGGACCTGTGTTTCATGCAATGGTGCAAGCAGGATCGGCACGCTGCACTGGGCGTCTCCAAACACGTCTTCGATGATCCGCACTTCACAGTTAGAAGCGGGATTTGTTCCTAAAATCTATACGTTCCCAGTCAGCATCATTCCAACTTGATCGAGCCAAGCACCACTGTTATCTAGTTCGTCTGTGTAGGTGTGTACGGTCGGCACGAGCTTAGATTTCGCTCTATGCATGGTCATGTGGTCATGGTGGACACTCGTGTGCGGATCGCACGTCTGATGGTTGGTAGCGACAAATCAGAGCGCTGTGACAGCTGATCTCTGTCCTCCCGATCTGTTGTGGTTCTAGATCGACCGTAAAGTCTAAAATCTACCATTGTCCACACATTCTTACCAGCATCTTCTAATGGCCGCATAGCTTCCACTCAGATGAAGAGCGATTCTCCGATTTGCCCAACCTGCCTCTTTCAATCCAATGATACGACCTCTTTCAAACTCTGAAAGTTGCTCGTAATGAGCTCGAATCCTGCGGCAAGGCCTTTTTTCAATCGTTGAAAGATATCCTAAATCGCAGTGCAACAGAAATTTTTAACAACGGTTCAAGAACAGCTCTTTATATACATCTGCTCGATGCGAAGTTCTGATGCGCTGGCGATGGCACTAAATTTTAATCATTTGCATATTTGGTCAAGAAATTTATGCATACGATATTTTAAAGCAATGGAATGATTCCTTCTTGGTGCGTCGAATTTTGTTTTTGTTATAGAGTGTAGTATGCCCAACAAGTAGGATTTACATGTCATGTAACTTCTAAAGTTCTACTGTCCTTCTGTTGTGTAGAATCTTGAGAAGTAGTGATTGCACTGAGGAAGGGTTAAAACTGCCCTTTTACTCATTTGCAATGCGTCAACTTGACGCTAACATATTACGCCTCAACTAGGGCGGTAACTGAAGCAGTATAATCAAATTTAAGAATTCAAGATGTTCACAAATAGTAGAATTACACTACAGGGCTCATATAATCCTGTAGCCTACAGCGCGTAAATGAGACTAGTGGCAGCAAGATAATAGCGATTAAGCCACTTCAAACCAGCAGTAACTGCTGAACAGAATTTTGCGTATATGCACACACGGCAATTTCCCGGACTCTCTCTTTCTCTACTGGAACGTCGATATTTAACTTATTCTTTCACTAGTAGAATTTGCATTTCTTACGCGCGCTACCATATTTAAATATTCTGGCACTGACAATTAGGGGAATGAAGGCTTATAGGAAAGTAACTTAAAATTAGATGTACCTGGTTATTTAAAGTAAATATAAATCCCTACAAACTTTTAAAATGATTTAATAACTGTTGTCTGGACTGCCATCTCAGCTCCCGACCGTAGTCTCGAGGAAATAGGTGTGTCTAGAACGACACCAAACCTGATTGGTTCATTTTATGGCACCATGGCCGGGAACCACAATGCGTAACAGTGTTCAAAATATTATTCTGTCCATTACAATGTGTTTCAAAATTCCTGTTTTCTAATTATATAACAGAAAGGAAATTTTAAACGCCTACAAATAAGTGATAGTCAAATGAAAACTGCAAAAGCGAATGGATGGCTTATTATATAATGCAGAATAACAGAATAAGAAGATTAGATTGCAATATTGGTGCATTTAGTAAGGAAACAGTAAAGGGTTTAGCTAGGGTACTCTGATGTACTCTGCAGCTCAAATTGTAGGCAAATCACATAACTTCTGAAAATACTTTGATATTAGCAAAATAGTAATATGGCAGAAAAGCATAGTATGTTAGAACAATTATTTAACTGCTTTTCCTCTCTGTTACATTGTTTTCTCTCTAAAAATATAATCTAAATATTGAAAAAGGTGTTTGCCTCACAGTCATGGGATCCCAACTAACACGAGCAGCAAAGTCGCGGAACCATAAACAAAAGTTCCGACACGCCACGATCCTGCCGTTGTCTAATTCCAATACGTATTAGTAGACAAGGGGACAAGGTGAAAGAAACCCTCTGTACAATCTGCCCATTTAGATTCAACGTAGTCGCCCAGACGGTATAGTGATTAGGGGAGCCTACTACGAGACCGAAGGGCCCGGGTTCGAATCCCAGAGAAGACATGGATGTTTGTAAATGTATAGTGTCGGTGCGGCATGGCGGCACTTTAATTATTCGGCGAGCCGAATGTCCTCTCGCGTGGATTGGTGGGAGAGCCTCGGATCCCGCCCCCGGGGTACTCTCCCTCAAAACTAGGGGTGGAAAATAGAAGTGGAACCTCTCTTCGGAGTAGGCTCTGGCAACCATTGTTCCATGGGATAAAGGACAAGACAACAACAACAACATACACAACGTAGATAGCATTACTCATACCTAATTTCCGCACATGCGTGGGAATGCTAGTCATTAGCATATTCCAGCATGTGGTACCTTCCATGCAAATTTGAAGTTTTTGACTTGTGTTGTTGGCCGCCTTAACAAAGTAGCTGCTAGCAGTATAAATTTTATTACTTTCCTGTTTGAGTGTGAATACAGAAAATGTGTCTGTTCAGAGAAAGAGAGAGAGCGAAGGAGCCGGACAAGCAAACGTCTTTCTCAATTGTTATACTAATATTAAGAAACTTCCAAGTCCTTGTTGAACATAAAGACAAGGAAGCCCAGATGAAAGTTTCTTCTGCGAGAGATAGAAGAAGGCAAAATATCCGCATCTACTGCAAGCATAAAGGCCCCTCATGAAAAAAAGGATAGACGTGCTATATCTAACCAAGCCGCTATAAGCCATATCTAAATATCTTTATAAATTTAATCTCTTTAATTTGTGTGTGACCTCTGAATGCGATTTTTGATTTTAAAATTAAGTATCTCTGTCACTTGTTATGTGACGAGTGTGAATCTCTTTATACTTTACTATTTTTAAATAAATATAAACTTTTATTAAATATAACTGTCTGGACGGAAAGGCGTATGAAATATTACGCTTCGTAATCTTTCTAAATTTAAAAATACTTTATTTGCCTTATCTAAAGCATTTTGTAAAAGGCTATGTGTAGCTATGACCAACGGTAGCGAAAATAAATGGCGCATGTTTAAGAATGTTTAATTTAGATGTTTCATTTCCTTTGAAAAACCAAGTAGCATTTTAAAAATATTAGGAACTGTTATCATTGCATTATATTAGCAAATGTTTCTGGTTTTTTTTATCGCCATCTAAAATTAAATTATGTTCACAGTTGCTCTTTTTTATTTCCGTCGAAATATATTCTTGCCAGATTACTTTATTTCCTTCTTTTAAGTTAATTGTAACTTTCTATCTCTTCCTTTACTAAGTTTTATCAACTTCTTTGTGGGAATGTAAATGACAGTTCAGAGCAGAGTTTGCAGGCTTTTGCAACTGTGCCAAAGGAAGCAAGCTTGTTGCAATCAAGTTTTGCAAAAAAAAAACGAGTGCTGTTAAAAGAACTTTCTTGTTACTTTTAAGTTGTGGTGTACCATCTAATTGCTTTCTAAATTGTGTTTTACAGAAGAATTCTTTCCTGTTCCGATACACAACAGGTAACATAAGCTTTATTTAATATTTGTTGTGAATGTATATATACGTCATTAATCCTTTTCAGATCCTTGGACGTACACCGACTAAAATTTTTCCAGTAAGAAATAAAGGGAAAATAATTGTTGCTCTTCTAGCAATAAATACTAGCTCTGAAAATTAACACGATAAGTAACCTCAACCCGATGTTACTTCAGTAACTCCTAAAACGAACATATAATTAACATGTAACAAAACGCAATTTAATTAGATGAAAACCTATATTGAACATAAAACATTTTTCTGACTACATCTGGTTGCTGAGGAAATTATATCTCGCTGCTACATGCTAAAGGTTTCAAACGTAACAATTCATCACGCGACGTCAGTCTTTGATTCGTGCAGGTTAGCGTAGGAAATGATGCCATTCGCAACAATAAGTAATCCGTTCTTATAAAAAATAATGTTGTTATTATTACAACACAGTTTAATATGCTGTTATTATTTATAACACAGTTAATTAATTATTCTTATGAATTTTGTACATGCTAACTGATATTATAAATGAGAATGTGAGTTTGTTTGTTTGTTTGTTACGCTTTCACGCCTTAATTACTTAACCGATTATCATGAAATTTTCAAGGAATATTTTTGATATATTAGAAAATGTTATAGGCTATAAAATGTACCTTATCTGTTGAAACGTAAACTATGTAATAGGATTTATAGCTTTAAATGATTGTCGTTGTATAAACGTTAAATGTTCAAAGTTTCATAACGGTAAGTTAAACGATGTAAAAGTTTGTTTGCGCACAGGTGCGTGGCTTAAACCCCGCAAACATTTTTAACTTTTTCTAATATATCAAAAATATTTCTTGAAAATTTCATGGTGATCGGTTAAGTAATTAAGGCGTGAAAGCGTAACATTTATTAATTAAGAGTTTATATTAATTTTTACTTGTTTAATTTAATTTATTATTTAAAACCTTTCAGGATTTTTGGATTTTGGCCTTTCTTTGACAAATATTTTTCAGTCATTAGGAAACACACGTAGCAGTTTTACTAGATTTCGTGGCGACACACTTGTCAGGACTGAGTGTTCTGTGCATGCTTTGGGCGAACATTGTCGTACAGGTGTCAAAGACCTGATCTCGAACAGGGAGCTGAATGCTTACCATGTCAAAGACCTGATCTCGAACAGGGAGCTGAATGCTGCTATGTTCTGTGGTAGAATAACTGTGGTTAAGTGGTAGAATAACTGCACGTAAGGAGGGTTTAAAATTACCCTTTTATTAAACCACTATTTATAGCCACTTCCCAACTCGGAAGGGTTAACAGAAAATACTGACCGCACTTGGGTCTAAACTGAACAATCAAATAATTTAAAATAAAGTTGAGTAGAAAAACTAAGTAGTCGTTGCTCTCAGAGCTATAAACGCGAGGTTGGCCTCTATTCTAAACTATCAATGGTGCGTAGCAAGATTTAGCTAATACTAACGCACTTAGATTACTTCAATAAGTATTAGAATAACAGCGCTAAGGCTTAGAACTTAAATACTAGCTAGTCAGGTGGACGTCGAACAGAGCCCAAGCGATCTGAGACTAAAAGTTTCTTACATTGAGAAGTTCCTTGTTAACCTTTAAATACAAAACTTGGCTCCACTTCAAATTAGCATAAAGCTGAAACGCGCGCTCATTCTAACGGGAAGTTGAAATAAGAGTTCCCAGGAAAGAGAAATTAACATAAAACTTTGTTAGTTTAAACTAAAACCTTACACACTCCGCGTAAACACAAAATATCCGCTGCCTATAGGTATTGAAGAAAGGCAGTATTTACTGAAAAGAAGTAATAGTAACTAAAATTTTATCCTAATTAGCCTGTTCAGGCAATAAGAAAAAAAATCAAATTCTTTTCCTTTCTTTTCAAATTTAAGGACATCAACGAGAGCGAAGCCGCGGGTAAAAGCTAGTATACGGATAATTTTAGTTTAATATTATTATAAATTTTTACACATACGGATAATTTTAGTGAAGTTACGTATAAATTTGTATTTTTCTGTACAATGCAACTTGAAAAATCTACAGGGAGGATGCTCTGCCAGAAAATTAAGAATACAGGAGCAAGTCTATTTAACATTAAGTAAATGGCTATCTCGTTAAATTGGAGAGATATCTCCAAGCTGGTATCGGTTTTGGAAACTAATTTTTGTCGCCGAATTTGGAGAGAATTTGCCAAAAGTCTCCAAACTTGACGATTATTTGGCGACATTTGGGTCCGATTCTTATATCTCCGTAATAGGTATTGTAATTGAATAAACGCAATTGATAACTATACAAGCTGTAACCACATCTGGCCCTCACACGCCTTCCAGTAATTTCGAGAAACCGAAAGTACTGGAAAGATCTCGGCGGCCGGGTGGAATCTAAAGGCTGGAGAAAGCATCCGCCCTCAGTTGTTGTTATGAGTTCTTAGTCGTGACGTCGGTGCATTGAAAGCTTCGCCTTTGATGCGCTTTGCTTGCATTGCGTTTAACTTTCTTAGTAGCATGAAGTGTAACTACTGATGCACTCTGTGATACTGTGAACACCTTCATGAGTATTTCCGTGGAAAGTTCCAGAACTATGAAGTGTTGCGTTTGATAAAATAAAATTTATCAACCTATCATCGGACCTGTGTGCATTCAATATATTACTAACCCGTACATACGCAACAGTATGTTATTATTATAACACAGCTGAAATACAAATGCAGTGTGGGAAATAATACAAAAATGAAACACTGCCAGGATACTATCTGTAAATGCTTTTCTGCTCTCCAGACCAAAAGCAATTTTTCTGCATGTTCTAACGTCTAACGTCTCCTAGCTTTCTATGATTAATCGATTTCACCTCCTTCGCAGTGTTAGCCGATTGAATAACATCTTCGTTTTTCACAGTCGTAGATATCATTACATTCGCACATACTTGGGTAAAGTCCTGGATGCGCATGCGATCTTCATACTTTTCAACAATCTCTTTTTTTGCCCTCCACCTAGCCCTAACTATTTTCTTTTTATTGCTTTACTTTTTCCATTAACTTTCCTAAAACTCATTGTTAGTGAAAATATTTTACACGCACACACACACAAATCGCATCGAAATTCACAGTTGTAGTACAGGTTATTTACTGAATACTCTCGATAAGTGTACTGACGCTCATGGGCAGTCGTAATAGTATTTCGAAAGAGGTAAATAAGTGTAGTGCATGCTTCAACGAAATAAAGTCGTTGAGTCGAAACAAATATCGTATAATCAAACAAAAATTTTCACATCCAAACATCGTACATCAAGTTGGACGCATTTCAAAGCGGACGTATACCGAGGTACCACTTTATACATATTTTTTATATTTAATAATTTTATACATATCTACTCGAAGTAGGTGAATGGCTAAGGCAAAGCCTTCATCTGCTTTAGGTCGCAAGATAGAAGCTGTATTGTACATAATTAAGAAATATCTTCTCCCTGAGAGTTGTAAACGCTAAATTTATCAATTAAATTAATTGCATTTGTATAATTTCAACACTTTAAATACTGTTGCGTGCGTATGGGTAACTTAAATAAAATACTAAATAAAAAACAAATACTATCAAATAGACAATAGAGATCAAATACTATCAAATAAACAATACAAATCAAATACTATCAAATAGACAATACAAATGAAATATTATCAAATAGTTAAATACAAATCAAATACTATCAGTTAGACAATATAGATCAAACACTATCAAATATTAAATAAAAAAAGGACCATGATCTTATATTATTTACATTGCTATTTACAATCACATACGCTACGTACTAAGACCATAGTAAGGAGCTAATTTGTCGTAATAAACGACTTTAGAGTTCGATGACTTACGGATCCGAACCACGACGTCGTTCAGCCTGTTTGAGACTGTGTACGGACCATCCTAAGGTGACCCTAGTTTCGGACAGTCCTTTCTATCGAGTCGGATTCCACAACCACACCTTGTCTCCTTCGTTGAAATGATGACCAGTATCTCTGGTGTAGTATCGGGTTTTCATCTTCTCCGTCTCCAAGCTGACTCGCGATCGTGCAAAGTTGTGCATCACTTCAAACCGGGCTTGGAGATCTTGAAAGTATTCCTCAGGCGATGAAGGCACATCCGGAGGGCGATCAAACAGAAGATCACATGACAGACGAAGGTCACGACCGAAAAGCATCTGAGATAGGGGATATCCGGTAGTCTCGTGGATAGCACTCGCTACGCCAGTAAAAATAGTGGTAACGTCTTGTTCCAGTTCTGTTGGTTCTGGAAACTACCAACGAGACTTTATTAAGGATGGTTCGATTAATGCTCTGTACTAGCCTTTCGACTCGGGATTAAAGGTGTTGTTCAGATTTTGTCAATACCCAGTAGCTTGCAGAGTTCTTTGATTACAGCCGAGGTAAAATTCCCTCCCTGATCGGAATGTAACTGAAGAGGCATTCCGAACCTGGAAATCCAGTGCTGTATCATTACCTCTGCTACTGTGACAGACTCTTGATCAGGAATAGGATATGCTTCAGGCCGCTTGGTGAAGTAATCAATGACAACGAAAATGTATTTGTTGCCATCAGCAGTTCGTGGCAGAGGTCCCAAGATGTCAAATGCGATACGTCCAAAAGGCGCTTCTACATTGTAACGTTGCAGCTTGCCTTGGCTGCGTTTCCTCGGTCCTTCCCGACCTGCACAGGCATCGCAAGATTCGCACCACTTTTGCACGTCATCCTTTGCATTACTTCAATAGAAGCGCTTACAAACTCTCTGCAGGGTCATCATTATTCCGAAGTGGTCTCCTGTAGGACTGCTATGTAGTTCTTTAAGGACATCCGGAATTCGGGATTTTGGAAGTATCAGCTGCCATCAGAAAGTCTTTCCTTTTAATTACGGAAGTGTTTTAAATGACAAAATTGAAAAAAAAAATTTTAAAATTCGACAAACAACGAAATCTAACTTTTAATGCAGTCCAGCAGCTCTTATACATGTATTCGTGAATGAAGTTATGAAAAATATTAAATTATGAGAATTTAACCCTTGTACGACAAAAACCGAGCAGATATTTAATTCCAAAATTTTAGGTTTTGATGTCATTTTTAACTTGTCTTGAGGAATCGGTTAATTAAGTTAGAATAATTCGAGGGCATAAGTTTAAATGAAGTGCAGCAAAAATGTGTGTAATTTAAAAGGCCGTACGAGGAAATCATGCTACGCTGTCATCAGATTATTTAATTATAGATTATTATTTTATTATTATTGGGAGACATTTCCGATTATAAACAAAAAAGGAATATTAGCAAACCATTTGCTTGATGATACACAAACGATTATTCTGTAACCAAGTACATAATAAATGGCTTCAGAAGTGACTTTTATTGATTACACTAACAGCGTAGATGTTCATAGTATATTATTAAAATAATGATAATTATTTTTAAGAATTAAGAAAAATATTTGTAATTTCTAAGTTAGTTACACAGATGCAATGTACGTTTTTAATCAAAAATTTAAATGAAAGATTGGCAATAACTCCGAGAATTGTCAGTTCTGTCAAAACGCATACAAATTATTCCTACGTAGAGTTGGCGGCAAAATTAGAATTGGCGATTCTCCAGTTCTCATGGTTGAATATTGAGACAGCGTTTTGTAATGTAACATAAAGTAAATCATATAATGACATGAAAGATATGAATATGAAAGTGGGCATGAACATGAAAGTGGGCATGAACATGAAAGTGGATATGAACATGTAGTGGCATGAAAGATAGAAAACAGAGGTAGAGCAACATTTCTAACAACAACAACACCAAAAATGCATTGCTTTCAGTGTAAAATGTTCACACACACACACACAAGGTAAATAATAAAAGATATATCTGTAAGATATAAAAATATGACAGAACGTTATTAACAAATTACACTTAATTGGAACAAATTGACAATGGGCCTTTACGTTTCTAAATTTTAACAGAAATACATTCCCTCAAGAATGCGTACTACACCATTTTAAGTCGCTTTCTCTGCAGTACCTGCACTGTTGTTGACTTTCGCCCAATCGCTGCCCAGGATTAAAACAAAGAGTTTTCAAGCTTACAAATACTACTGCAACTATTACGCATTGCTCTTTCGCCTCTTGTACTGTCCTGAAAAATCACATCTCTTCGCTAAGCTCTATTTCTCCTCTATTTAAAAATATAACTGCGTAGTTTAAAATTCTGGAGTGTAAATTGTCCCAACGTACCATTCCATGTAATGAGATACGTTACGAAATAAGATAGGTTGATAAGAGTTAACAAGTAATAAAGATATGTCAGATTATCATGTAATATTTTAGTCTTCAAAAGAGTTCCAATTATCTACTATACCACAAAGTCAAGTTATCTGCTGTCACCATACCCGCCTCTCCAACCAGGAAAACTAGTGAATGGTTCTATTAAATTTTCTCTTTGTACCAATTTATTATTACATGTATATGATAATACTTTCACTCGCAGGAGATAGCGGGCACCTTGAATTTAAAAAAAATTCAAAGTCATGATGTAGATGATGATTTAGTTCTTCTGGACAAGAGAAAGCACCCATTAACTCTAGACATTTTCCCATGGCCAGAGTAGTGAAAATGTAACAGACTTAACATATTGCGTATTAGATGATCGGAACTTCGGAAGGCACAATTAGCTCGAGAGTGACAACATCCCTTTTTTGTTTTTGATGAAGAATTTCTTGGACATTTCTTAAAACATCGCTTTTTGGTTTACAAAACACTATGGGTACTATAAGCCCCCACAATTTTATACACGCGTAGCACATCTTTAAACAATAGATAAAGCGTCGTCGTCCGGTGTTAAGTAGGCAAGGGAAGGGAGGAAAAGTTAACGCGTATTCAGCAGCTGAAGTATTTATAAAACCGGTTGCTTTGTTTCAGTTTTGAATGGTGACTGGATAAGAGCTCTATAGCACTGCGGATCATTGCGGATGAAGTATAACTTAGTGACGCAGTACAGATTCTTTGATAGGAACATAGCTAAGTGAAAGTTAGGAATTAAAAGGACCGTTTCTAAAACTAGTTTTTTGAGCTTCATATTGTTTTATCTTGCACACCTACATACATACACGCATTATATATATATATGACTGATAATTTACAAAATATTTACGCCATTAGAATTAATTGTAGCAGACGTGTATAACGTTATATATTAGACAGTTTAATGACAGTTTGTCTGCCACTTAACAAATAGTTTGCTATGTTTTAGCATTTGTGCCCACCAGCGGGCATCAAAGTCGCTGAATATTGGTAGTTTGATCTGAGTTTGACACCAGGCGGAAAGGCTAGCTGCATTGACGTTTTTGTAATTTTTCCCATCTGTAACGAACCAGTTTCCCTTATAAAGTCCTCCACGAAAGCATCCCTCTCCTTTAGACTGATAGCCCTATCACGCTTTGCCATAATCAAATACACCTATGATTCAGCATTTTTCTTCACTTCGCCGCATTAAAAATAATATGCCATATATAGGACTTAATTTCAGGTGAAATACAGTATAAATGCACAGCTAAAGATGCTTATCTAATATTTTATTCATTGAAATTTGAATTTAAATAAACTGAATCCATTCTAAATTTTATAAATATACAAAATAGTGTAGTTGCGAAATATTAAACGGCTTTTCTGAACCTTTTTTGGCCTAGGTATTCCTTTCACCACTGCTAGTAGTCCATTTCCCCCTCCCTTAACTTGAAGAATACATATACATTTAGATTAATTTTTAAGTGTAAACTAAAACTAAATACTAAACAGCTAAAGAAAAGGTGGACCACATTCTCCCCTCCAAACTATGAAATTCTCTTTCAGAGGAGAATTCCCCCAGGTTGAGAATCCATGCTTTACTTCTTATATTATCTTTCAAGTTTAGAATGTCTCATTATTCGGAATATATCTGTTGAATTTAACTTTCCTTTCTCTTAAAGTAATTTATGATTCTTTATGAGCTTGATCTAATGATCAATCATGTCAGCTGGCCGATAAATTTGTTTGGGTTCAGAAAAACTTATTTACGGAGTATATAAATCAGTAAAAATGAATTTTCAAATCGTGAGAAAAGATAAAATGTATCATATTCAACTCCGATTGCAACACCGGAAAGATATACATTTTAACTGAAAAATAACCTTTTGAGGGTGAGAATGTATTTGTTCACTTTCACTCGCAAGAGATAGCGGGCACCTTGAATTAAAAAAAAATTCAAGGTCTTGTTTTTCTTGCAATATAGAGACACAACAAACCCGGTAGAACGGCGAGACAGATATCATAAACAGACAGCACTTGGCCATATCAAGAGTTTAAATTTTGATTTTTATGCTAATCTGTCTGGTCTATGAGCAGATGTTCGCCCGATGTAATGTCGTGTGTGTTTTCGATGTTGTTGATGTATTCGGCAACAAAATTGAGTTAAAACTGTTTTGGAGGTGTGAATCAAAGTTATGTTATTTATAAAGTTTTTTTAAATAACAGAATCTAAATAAGTTTTTTCGTTATGAGGTACCAGTCTTAAAATTATTTGTCCTTTGTAGCTTGTAAGACTTTCATGAGAAACTTTTAATCGTTATAAATTATTAAAATTAAAATATAAATTGTAAATTATTATTAAATATTATGCATTTCCTGTTCTTGTAATGGCACGCAGATATCCTTTGAATGCATTGCAGTAATTATATTACTTAACCTTTCAGTGCATGAAAAAGATAAGCGCAGATAAACATTAGATAATATGAGAAAATTAATCACAGATAATGCTCTCAGACATTCTGTTTTTATTTTATTTATTTTTTTTTTCGTGTCTCCAACGTAATCAATTCTAAGAAAAAGGAGGGAGGAGAAAATATTAACTACTTGAAATTTTAGTGTCGAAGATTGTGACTTGAGGATTTTGGAACTTTTAATACAGAACTTAATTATTGGATTTTTTTCTTTTAAGTGCTTGATGTCTACAAGAACTCATGTTTAACAAAAATAATTTTCTAAATAAATAAAGAAATATATAACGCGTTGTTTTAGCCAGAAACAATCTCATTCGTATTATTTATATTATTTTTATTCAAATGTTTATTTTTTTAACAAATAAACATTTGAATTTTATAACATAAAATAAGACTTATATATAGGATTTTCTAATCTATATCGTGATTCAAAATTATCTGTCAAAATTGTAGAGGGGACCAAAATAAGCACATTTTAGAATGGTATGCGTCTGTTTGTGTAAATCATCTCAACGCCTGCAGATTTTGAGCTGTATTTATCGCCACACGACCACGCAGCTCGCCGAGATGCATTTTCATCTATGGGGCTGGAGCAGAAACGGAGTAGGAGGTATTTAGAAATCGTTTTTTTGCCTTCTTAAGTACTTGCTCCATTTTATGATAATAACTCGATGATATAACTAGTGCTTTAAATGCTAATTATTGGATCCATGAAGAAGGTCAGGCGATTTATCATCCCTATAAGTAATGTAACCTTTATCTTAGGCCGTCAGGCTTTCACAAACATTTACGGCTACGAAGGCTAATTCAAATAATTTAGATGCTTGGAGAAATAGCAGAGAGACGTTCAAAGACGGCTTCTATATTTTCTCAAAGAACTCAAGCTTTCTGTGCATAAATGCATTAACTAATTTAAATCTTGGGGGGAGCCAACGAAAGCAAAAAGAGCAATAAACGTAAAATGATAAGACAATTTGTCAATAAGCACAAAAAACCTACAAGGAAATATCCAAAAATAAACAAGTCGATCTGTTACATTCAAACATATGGTATTTATTTGAGTTGTTCAAAATCGATATTTTATGATTTAAATCCTTACTTTTTCAAACTAAATCTCATTAAATTGATCTGGTATTTAATTATTTTATATTTATTTCAATTAGAGTTTTCAGTTAATGTGCATTATGTACCTATCATTTACCAGATATACTATTAAATGAAAATGCATTGTTACTTTTATTATCAGTTAAAACACATTGTCGTGCAAAGTACGCAGATTATCTTATTGTAAGTCTTCTGTGTTTCTAAAGATTAAAAGGAAAAGATCAGTTTCCTTATTTTGCAAGCTTATTTATCTTGAAAACTTCAGATAAGACCTTTTGCGAAGATCTGCATTCGAGACGATTACTGTTCTACTGATCTTCCTTCGAACTGCGAGTAAGAGATATTTGTTATCGTCTTGGATAGGTGGAGATGGAGTACGTAAAATCTCTCATAGAACCTATGGTATGAAGAACAAGAATAAATATTCCGTCATGCGCGGTTGTGCCACTAACGAGTTTTAAAAAAAGCGGTCCATCTCACTTAAACTTTTATGAGCCCTTGATTTTTAATTACATATTACATTTTACTATGTTTTAAAAATTAATTAATGTTTTGGGGACCTAAGAACATGAGGTCTCTCAAGAGTCAAATAAGCTAAAAGAATTCATATCTTCTAATTTTATCTGAGCTATATACTTGTACACAGATGAATGTGTTATGTGCATATATTAATAATACTGTATCATTTTGCAGCGGCCTGACGTCTGTTGGACCCGCTACATAATATGTCGCATCTTTGTGCAATTAAATGAGCTACAAGCATGCATTTTAATATGACAGACGTACACTTGTGTCCAAAATTAAGCGACAAATTCACTTTGAAACATACAACTAAGAAATTATTGAAAAGAACTTTTTGTGATCAATATAGTGAAAAGCCCAACCAGTAGAAATGTGATTCAAATGCAAGTATCAGCACTCTGACGTTAGAAGGTACGTCAGAAACGTGAAATGCGAGAAGTCAGCTCGCCGAGAGCAAGGAAACTTAAAAAGAAGAAAAGAAGGTAAATTTGCAGGCATCCTTCTACAGCCGAAAGTGAGATTGTACGTGCAATATGGCTACAAGAAAACATCAGGAAGCGTACATGTGGTAGAAAGATTGGGAGTTTGAGAAGAGACGTAGTTTGACGTCTGTCCACAAAGAGTTTGGAATTGATAAAAGTGTTATTTCACGAACTTGGAAAGCCTTCCAAACGACAGACACAGCTATAAGAAAGTTTGGTGCTGGTCGAGCAAAACTTCGACGATGATTAATGAATCGCCCTGAAGACGAAAAGAGATCGAAAATCGGATAACGGCAAAAGGACGATATGTGCTCGGTTTATACTGGCCATTCGACTTCATATACGTGGCCTTTTCGCCAACCTTCCCGAAGGCTGCGTACAATTGATAGCAGGCCAGTAGCGGCATCATTTACGGTAGTGCAGAGAACACAGAGAATGGTCATTTCATCAATGGAGTCACGTTCTCTTTACCGATGAGAGTCGTTTCAGTCTGACCAACGATTCTCGGCGCCATTTGATATGGAGAGAGGTAGGGACACGCTTTCATCCTTCTAAAATCAGTGACAGAGACCGTTGAGGTGATCCTGACATGCTTATATGAGTAGGCATTATGATGAACGGACGGTCCGATCTCTGAAGTTTCAACAGAAGTTCTCTTACTGTAGATAGTTATCTTGATGAAGTTTTCTACCCACTTGTTTTTTTCCGGTTCTTATGGATGACAATGCACGGCCACACAGAACTCATGTTGTTTAGGAGTTCCTTGAAAGTGAAGATATTCACAGAATGAATTGTCTAGCGTGCTTCCTTTATTTAAATCCCATCGAACATATGTGCAATAATTTGGAGAGACTCCTGAAGGCGCGATCTTACCTCTGGAGAACACTAGACAAGTAAAACAGCTGTAGCTTGAAGAATCGAACCCTTACATCTAGAACGTTTAGATGATCTGGTGTTGAGTATTGACAGACTGTGCAACGTAATTATTGCAGGCGGGACAGATTATATCCCGTTTTAATGCCTTTTTGTTTGTTGTTCTTCCTCTTGGCTAGACAGTTTTTTGTACCAATACCAATCAATGTACCATTCTGTCAAACAGCCTTTTCCCTTCCATTCTGTGCTGTATGCATCAAATTCATTTTTTTTCTACTATACTTTTCTCATCCTTTAATTACTGCATTGTGCTTCTGTAGTACGAATGCCGTGTCTTCCATTTGATTTTTGCGGAATTATGGCCCAAATCAGAAAATTTATTTAAGTTTTGCACCATTTATACCATTATATTAAAGAACTAAATCTTATCATTATTCTATTAAACAACAAAGAATTATATTGGACATAAGATTATTGTAAGGTCATGTAAATAACACACACACACACCACACACACACACACACACACATATATATATATATATATATATACACACACACATATATGTAATATTTCTGGAGTAGAGAAGAGGAATCAGCTTGCAGTCGTTGTGGCTGATGGTGAAGGTTAACAGATGAAGATAACAAAACATGAACTTGAAGAATTTCCAGGCTTTATTTCCGAGCGTAGATATTTATCCAACTATAATGAAATCGGGTACATTTTTATGATTCGATCATAATGAAAATTCATAATTTGCTATGTACATTGGTTCTTAAAATTAAGACGCAGGTATTTTAGACGGGGAAGCAAAGCGAGGAGAGAATAACGCTGTAGAAGCTAGCAGAGTAAGAAATGACGTAATTATCTCTCCAAGTATTTATACCAGAGTAGGTGCGATTCTAGACACAAGCTGTACTTGGTGAATATTAGTTCTGTTGCCCTTTTCAAGCAGCAACAGAGAAAAATCTCGTATTTGGGATAACAGATGAATTTAGGGGGAGAGCACCAAATCTGGAATGTTAATTTTGAGATCGTCAATTATTTTTTTAAAGCAGCTTCCGTATTTTGTTATATCTTACATATATATACATCTGTGTATTATATCTCCAAGAAACGTTGTAGTTTTGTCGCCAATTTAGGCTTAACTTTCTTCAAGAGAAAACTTATTACGACTGATAAGTGCTATCCAAAGTAAAATTACTTACTGATAAGTACTATCCAAAGTAAAACTTAGTCGTTACCATCTAAAACTATATATATATTGATATTAATAGATTTTAAAAAATAAGATAGGATAAAAAGATCTTCGAGCAAAATATCTTTATGTATGATACTAATATCAAACTCTAGAGGAAAATATTAAAGGTTGCTAAAATATACAGCCATGTAAAGAGGAAATCAAGATTTTTAGCCCAAGGGGCTAGTAATTTCGTTTTGGTATTTTGCGTTGATTCACTATAAATGTTGGTTCGTTTTTCAAATTCTTGACACCAAATATTAGAACCCTGTATCATATTTAAAGAAATTAAATAATGAAGAATCTGTGTAAATGTATGTATATGTTTCTCACATTGTGATAAACAACGGTACCTAGAGCCATCAAAATTCGAATGACGTACGTTTGCACCCGAATATGGACATCTGGAAGACCAAATTTGTAATTTGTTTTATAATCTATTTCATATTTTGTAAAACATTAACGAATTTTTGATTAACAAACTCAACGATTTCAAAGCGAGCAATAGCAACACTGTACGAAAAAAATTTTTTTTCATCTCTAGCGCGAGACACTGAGTATCTGAAATTCTAAAGATACGCTCATTTTAAAATTATTTTGCGATACTGCTGTTGAATTGAATTTTATGGTTAAAATTCGAAGAACATGATATTTAATAAGTAAAGGAGCACACAAAATGTTTAAAAAACGCCCCTTTGGGCATAATGCGCAATCTGAAAGCTTTCAGATTTTTATTTTTATTATTAACATTTTTGGAAATCTGATGATCCCATTATATTTTTTAGACAAAATAATCAACGTAAAATTTTTTATATTATGCTTTGCTTTAATTTGATACTTTTGAGATTATGCAAAAGCTCTGATATATAAAAGTTCTTATCACAAATTTTTCTTTAAATTAATCATAACTTATAAATATTTTATACTTTCTCATTTTACTCTCAGTTTTTGAGAGTTGTACTAAATATTCGAGTATAAAATATCAAACTTACTTGAACGAACCAAAATTTATCTATTTGCTTGTAAGATATATTTTAATTTTATAACAGTTATTTTGAAGTTAATGTATCTTTCTTGTCTCCCCTAGCTTCAACTTACAACTCCCTACCAGAATGAGTTTTTAGAATTGCGTTAAATGCAAATGGGAAGGTGAATAGTAGTTAAGTCAAGTTCAACTGACTTCCTCAGAAAGAGTGAGGATTCCTGAGTAGCGCGTATTTGCTGTTGGGCTACGTCTATCTAAGCTGCTACTACGCTCGGCTGTATTACGTGTCTTTTGATATTTCGCTGGCTGATTTAATACACGGACCAACTAGTTTAGAATTGTGTTAGTTTCGGCTAAATCTCTTTAGTTAGTCATTAGATAGTTCTTATTTCTTACATTTTGAGTTCAAACCCAAGCGGAGGCTTTGTTGTACGCCCAAAGAAAGGGGCCAACTGTTAATCGTATTTTGAGCAAATAAAGGATAATTAACCCTTCTTGAGTTTACGTTTCTGCTCTTGGACTTAAGGGTACTGTATGAATAGACATACTTGGGCAGTATGAATTTAACGAATGTACGACTTGCTTCTTAAATTCTTTCTGCTTGAGAGAATCAGCTCTTAAATATTCTCTGCATTAATAAGATTAATCAACCATTCGTGGTTGATCATGAACTTTTAAGAGTAACACAGTCATCATGAATAACACAGCATTTTTTTTAAAGTCGAAATTTAGATTCCCTTTCTCTTACCGTTGAAGCGAGTGTTAATTTTTTTTTCTTTTTTTAAAGGTTTGTTTTACATAGCTAGCGTAATTACGCAGCAGTGTTGCTGCTGTAAAAGAAGTTTAAATGAATTAATATAAAAACGTATATTCATTAGCTTTACATAGGAAAAATTTTGGTTTTATGAATATTACATACTATGTTTTTACATTTTATTCAATCTTTTTACGATTCTTAGCTATTACAGCAATTATGTTTAATTTCATTGGTAGATTGTGTCATTTAATATTAAAAATATTAAATGAAGTGTCATTAAAGTTGAAACAATGCAAGCCAACATATGACACCAGTTTATGTTTCTTTCTTGATTTAAGAACTCAGTTGTAAGAAACACTGTAATGGTAATTGTACTTGTTATTTTAATAAAAACTTAAAACAAATATCTACAGTAAAGTCGACTATCTTCTATCAAAAGCAATGTCAGTACAATTTAATAATCTGTATAGACATTAGGTTATTTCTAAAGCAGGAGAGATGTGAAAAATGTGCAATGCCCTCGCCGGGACTAGAACCACGGACCTCTCGAATATGCGCCGAGCGTGCTGACCACTACACCACAAAGGCAGTCTAAGAAGGCAAGAGAAACAACTTATAAATGCTGATTTGTATCCTGAAAAGGCGAAAAAACATAATTAGCATCGTCTTTTTCCACTATGTATCACGGAACGCAGAACACGCTGCAGAATTCTTCATCAGAAACAATTATCCGGAAAAAATTGGGAACATGTTGTCGCAGTGGATGAATCATGTGTGTTGTTAAATGATTGCAATAAAAAGAGATCCATCTATGATCAACAAAGAGAAGAACAAAACCTTAAAACGTGGTTCAAAGAATCTACAGAAAGTTTTTCAAAGGGATTTGATGATTTTTGCTGGTTTTCATATAACAGAGAATGGAGAAAAGGGTTAAGAGTAACTCCACATATTACCAGAAGCATATTTTATAGCCTATTTTCAAAAGTGAAATAACTTCTTTTTACCTACAGTGTCATCCTTCAGGAGAACTTCATCAAGACGAAGCACGCAGCCACACGTCGAAATTCACTGTTAATTTTTTCGAAAAGAATGGAGTAAGAAATAAGTATCAAGCCCATACCTTTCACTCACATCCTACTAAACCTCCTGATGTATCACCCACGAATGTTTGCGTTTTTCCTCTTTTAAAAATCGGGCTGTCTAAACGTCGACCTACAACCCTTCTTGGACATTGGACAGCTGTTCAAGAGGAATCGGATAAAATACTTCTTCCAAGTATTTATTGTTTAACATTACAGTGTAGAAAGATATTGAAGCATAAAGGTGGTTATCAAATAGGACATTTAAAATAGTATAAATATTTCAGGTAAAATTCTGTAAATGCAATGAAACTCGTCTAAAAACGTGCGAACAGCCTCTGTATTAATAATAAAACCACTTTGATTTATAATATTTTCAAACCGCATATTGTTACTGTTTTTAGTGATTACCAGATATGACTTAATCTATTATTTTAAGTTAAAACAATTTTCATCATAGAGGAGAAGAAATTCGTTCGGTAAATTCACAACTCAAGGCAAGTGCTACTGAGTAATATATTATCAGTCATTGTAAGGTGAAATGCAAACACAGCTGTTCGATAACGCGAAGATTGAGCGAGCTTCATTTATATATGGCATACCTAATAATGCTTGGAACATTAAGCATAAATAGGACTTCTAGTGCTGTGGGGGCGTAGCTCAGATGGTAGAGCGCTCGCTTAGCATGCGAGAGGTACCGGGATCGATACCCGGCGCCTCCAGCTCCTCCCTTTTTTCCCTCTACCTAAAAGATATATAGTAATGTAGTGAAGATGTAATTGACATAGAGAACATTTTAGCTAAATTAAGTTTTAGAAAAGTATAAATTTGATGCTTTATTAAGCACTATGGAGGCGACTACCTGTATAGGTCATCCCCATTAGCACTTCGCAGAGGGTTTCTTTTTCTCCGTCTTTCTCGGTTTCCGGGCATTTTTAAGAGAAATATATGTATGGTTTTAAAGCGTTACACTTTCATTAAATCAACGCTATTTTTGATAAAATTTTACACACTTATTTATTTACATGTGTAGTATTTCTTACGAGGGTAATATTTTGTAAAACATTCATCCTTGTGAAGTGAAACCCGACAAAATTGACATATGATACATATCTTTACAGTTTTCTGATTCATTATCATTTCCTATGTAGGATAACTTATGTGCATCAATTTCCTCACAGACTTCCGCATCTTCCAAAGAAAAGAAAAAAATGGGCTTGCCTTTTTAATAGTTACAAAATTACTAAAAAATACCACCTAAAAAGCAAAACTACACAGCAGGTTCACCCGACAGCTATAACGTATAGCTAATAGTAACAAGAAAGGAATCCAATGCGTATAAAAAGGAAAACTAAAGCAACATAATAAAAATTTAAGCAAAAACGTAATTCTACGTGTTGTTGTGACTTATCTCACTTGTCTGACAGTAACATCAGCACAAGCCGACAAAACTCATTGTGGCAAGGAATGCAGGACTGCGCATGTCTTTGGCAAGAGCCTAGAGCACCACATAAATGAGAGTACATCTTTGCTCAGTTCCGCCCCGATTTTTGATGAAGAGCACCCCCGGGGGGGAACGGGGGTTCGGAGGTCTCCAACTCCTCTTTTCCTATGACAGCCTTTTGAGAGGACTTTCGGCTCGCCGCGTATTTAAGGTCCCTCCATGCCGCACAGACACTGTACATTTACAAACATCCATTCCTTTTCCGAGATTCGAACTCCGGCCCTTCGGTACAGCAGTAAGCTTTGCTTACCACCATCCCCGTTGAACGGCCCAATTAGGGCTTTATACATTTAAATAATTGATTACTTGAATCTAATGAAGATATTAATTATTTGACTCAAAATAACAGAATAAGCAATGCGTGTAGTGTATACATTCTTTTCAGCAAAAAATCACCTTTGCTAAAAATACGATATGCTTAAGAAACATGGCTTGTTACGTACTGTATGTTTGATAAATTAAAAGAATCTGCCGAAAAATTAATTTTAGGATTATTATACATACAGTTTATTTATTCAACTAATGTGCCAATAGCTGCAGATCGACATTTTTTTTACAGGGGATCTGTGTTATTCTAAAATAAATTTCAAGGGTTCCTCCAAGATAAAAAGTTTTAGGAATACTGTGTCAGATGGTTTTCAACGAATTAAGTGTAGGCATTTGCAACCGGATTATGAACTTATTCAGATTTTGGCCGGTCACGGAAATTTTGGAATTTAACTTACTTCGTTTTAATATTGTTACTAATGGACTCTGTGCTTGTGGCGATGCTGTGGAAGATGTGGAACGTATTTTATTACATTGTAGGTTGCATGGGAGTGCCAGCAGGGCATTTAAAGTGAGTTAGCTGTCTGTTTGCTGGCCATCTGTTTTCTATGATCTTATTTGGAGCTCTGATGCCTTCGCAGTCTTTGCGCAACTTTATTTGGTATTTGAAATTTAAGTATTATTATTTATGTGATTGGCTTTTAACTTTTGTGTCATTGTATTATTTTGCGTATTGTCTAAGTATGATTACGTTAAGTATTGATGTATTGTATTGTTGATGTATCATTTTCCCTTTGTAACAGTATTATATCAATTTTTATTATTACTGTATTATTATTAAGTTCGTTTATTTTCTTTTATAAGAGTGTTAACATAGTTTAATTATTCATGGTATATTTTAGCGTTTTTATTATAATAGTATTTGTACTTTATATTTTTTCTTTGCTTTCTAAAGGCACAGATAAATTGTTTTTATTGTTGAATTGTATCTCCTTGTATTATGAGTTATTTACTTACATCTGGAAGCCTCGTGGAATACTGTTGCACTTCGTGGAACTGGTGGCGTTTTGTATTTGTTTTCTTAATTAAGAAAAATGGTTGGTTTCGGAATTCTGTGCTGTCTGGCTCAATCAATCCTAATCATCATAGGAAACGGGAATGGATATAACGTTGTCAAACCAATCCAAGAAAGGTAGATTTTAAGGGAAAAAACTATATTACCATTTATAACATAGCACGTTTAATTGGCTTTCTTCCTCCAGTGAAATTTTCCTAAAATGAATACTAGCATAATTTTCTATGAAGGTAGTTCTCTTAAAGAATAGACCAAATATTCAACAACGATGTTTGTTTATATTCTGAAAAATTCTGTCCTAAAACACTATGAGAAGTTTCACTGTATTTAATACCGAAGTGCGTGAATTAATGCTGTATTTGTTACCTGTAAGCAGAGTTAATTTATTAATATCAAAGATTTGGAATGAACATTCTTGTTTTGGAATGAACATTTCGTCCATTTTGCTCCATTTAATTTTTATTTTTAGTCAGTTGTTGAATTTTTTAGGCGTTCGCTCCAAATACAATTTTCGTTGTAGAAAATTTTATCAGAGAATTCTCTTTAGTGAAAACACGCATTGCTCGCAGAATGTTAAGCTAACCTGTATTTTTTTTTCTTCACTCAATATTTTCCAAAGCTGATGAATTTAAAATTTGGAAGGTGACTTATTTATCCTGTCAATTTTGCAAAAGCAAAATGAATAGCAACTCAGAATTTATTTCACAAATCATTCTTTCAAAAGATGGAGATTTCTCTAAAATATATTTCTGGAACCCAAAATTATTTGATAACTGAACGTATTTTGTATCCCATTTCTCTGTAATAATATAGAGCGGTCTATCAAAAGTCAGATCATCTACTTGCAAAATCCGGAAATGTCTATAAAATATGGGGCATATCCTGAAGTGGGGTATTGTAGTAAAGTCCTTGGTGTTTGATCACTTTACCTTATCATATACTATTTGTGAGAAACTTTGCATTTTTTCACTTTATGGTTCTTTTTTACGTGATATAATCAGCTTTGGCCACAAAAAGAAAAACATACTTCAGGATTTATTTTAGGTCATCGATATAAAATATTTTTGTCGCTATTAAAGCAAGGAAAGGTTGTTTGATTTCCATGCATTCACTATTTTATTCAAAAGGCTTTTTTTATAAAGAAAATACTTTTCTGAATGCATTCATAACTTTAAAAAAATAGCCGGCAAAACATTTTCCCTTCTTTAGTGCCTAACAAATCTATCATCTTATTTGAAGTATATATGCTTACTGGAAAAAATATGAATAACTATGAGTATTGGTACAATGAATATATTAATAAATCTGATTAAAATATGTGATTATAATCATAATGCGAGTAATGAAAAATTCGATGTAAAGAGAATAAATAAAATGTAGGAAATACTGAAACAGAACCAAACAGGAAGTCAGTTTTAATGCGAGAAAATTGCTTTTCCTTCTTATTGCATGAAAACTTCGTCTGCTTTCACTGCAATAATTTTGAGCAGAATTACAGAGGATAGTGCTTCTTTCAACAGTATCAGGTCCAGCAGCAGATGAGTGGACAAGCCTACTGAACTGTGGTGGTTCAATTTAGGATCAAAAACCAACAAAAGGTAAGCTGCATGGGGTTTTAATGTTTCTACCTCCCTTGTGTAACGTTAATATGAGACATTTTACCTTAGAAAGTTCTCCAACAAGGTTAGTTGTTTGGTTGTGGGAAAGTATAAGAAGAATCTGCCCAAGGGTGGCCTTCGTAGAACACGTTTTAAAGGGAACTGGCTCGTACTCTATTACCCATGAGAAAAAACACAAAAACTTTCATGCAGGTAGGTCTTCCGTCCAGAACTCGAGTCTAAGTGTCTAGAGTTCTTACTACTCAGCAACTAGTGGGAGTGCTCCAAGAACTCTTAGGCAGATAATCCTTGTGAGGTCTGCCATAATCATTATCTAACCTTAACGCCAGGAATATCAAAAAGTGGTGGGAGAAGTTTCGAAATGGAGATTGTTTGTGTATAGCTCGTCATTTGGGATGAATGGGTTTTACTTGTAGAAGTTTATCAAGGATACTGTCATTTTAGATCCAGTCGTCTCTAATCTCTAGAATCTTCAGAAATGTATCATAGATACTATAGGTCTAGTTGATCGTTGTGCACTGTCACGCATGCTGGATGAAATGGATCATTGGAAAAAATATAAAATATGTAAAAGATCTAAATTAGTTTACCTGTATTTCGATGTAATAAAATTTCTCATAGGTTAAGAAGTCTATTTTATGCGATTTTAAATTTTCTCGGAATTAAGATTAACCTTATGGATTGGTTACTAGGAAGGAACTCTTGCATTTTTCTCTTCATGCTTTAGTAGAGCTACGTATGTAAATTCAGTATGTTTGCTACTTGCTTATTTATTTAACTATGCTATTCTCGAAATAAAGGACTGATTTAGATGAACATGACAGGTGAATTTTTTCTCCGAACTTGTTCCAATTTCAATCTTTATTATTATCTATACATACAAAATTTAACTTTCCTTTAACCTAGATGTTCGAAAATTTCATGTAGTAAGAAATAAAGAAAGTAGCGCAATCATGAAAAATTTCGATTTCAACGATATATTCATCTCGATCATACTCGATATCATATTTCAACGGAGAAGGCCAATTTGACCATTTTCGAATCCATCTGAATGATTTTTTGCGTGACATCTATACGTACGGGCAGAATAAAGGACTCTTTTTCCAAAACGGATTGTAAAATGTGTTTAACATGGATTCAGAAGATACTTTTTCTTGATGTCTGTACGTACGTATGTATCTCCCATAATCAAAGACGAGTAGCCTTAGCCGAGTAAATGGAATTTTTTATATGGGACTGCTATAACATGTTGTTGTGCTCCTCCCTCTTTCATCGTATCGACCACACCAAACATACAGGGTGGTCATAAAGAAACTTTGCCAACATCTCCACTTCTAGCGTCCGTTACGGTTAACCGATCAAGATGAGATTGCAAATATAGTTATTCGAAGGTATGCGCTCCAGATTCTGTGAATAGCAACACAGGGGCGTTCACGTTTACAGTTACAGTTACAGAAACTCAAAAATGTCAAATGGTAATGCCAACTTTTTCCGGTCGCAAAACGTTCAGTGCATGCGAAAACTCTAAATAGCGTTGGAACGGTACCGATATGTCCCAAAACGGACGTGTTATGCATGCAGAAAAAAGAGGTCTGAAAACGGTCCAACGAAACACGATCTGGGGAATACGCAGAAAATTTGCATATAACAGAGGCAAGATACCAATCACAGAACGCCGATCGCCAGATATTCAATGTAAGAAACCGATAAAACACCAGGCGGGTACGCGAAGTCGTCATTCGGGAACACGCACATGGAGACGAAATTACTCTTCCTGGGAAAGTTGTTGGTGTATTGATAAAACTGTATTATCAAAATGGGATGAATGCTACTACCGAAATTGCGTAGGCGGAATGCACTCAATGACATCGTTTGGATGCAAGATGGTGCACCTCCACATATAGTTTTTTTTTTTTTTTTTTGTTACATGATCCTGGAACAGCATTTTGGGGATCGCATCGTCTCACGCCATTATCCTTTTCCGCGGCCTCTGCGATCCCCCTATCTGACGCCTATGGATTTCTGGTTTTGGGGATATCTCAAATCCAGAGTTTACCTGTGCAATCCGCAAACTTTGTCGGATTTAAAGGATTGTATACCGCGCGAAATTGCAAACATCTCTCATGCCATGTTGCTTTCAGCGGTATTGTCCACCGTCTCCAGATGCAATGCATACTTGCCTGCGATGGCCCCCATGTGGAAAATGTTTGATATAAATAAAAGTATTCTTTTGTTTTGTCTGATATGTGTTGTCATCAGCGATCGGTGTCTTGTCTCTGTCATATGCAAATTTTGTGCTTGCGCCCAGATCGTGTTTCGTTGGCCAATTTTAAAACTCTTTTTTGGGTATGCATAACACCCCAGTTTTTGGACATATCGGTACCGTTCCAACGCTATTTAGTGTTTTCGCATGCACTTAACATTTTTCGACTGAAAACGATGGCGTTGCCATTCGACATTTTCGACTTTCTGCAACTATAACCGTATCCGTGAGCGCCCCTGTGTTGTCATTCGCAGGATCTCGAGCGCATACTTCCGAATAACTATATTTGCAATCTCATCTCGATCGGTTAACCAGAACGGATGCTAGAAATGCAGATGTTTGAAAAATTTCTTTTTGACCACCCTGTATATTTTCCCACCCCTATTACTCGGCTCTGTTAGATCAGTATTTTTGTTCTTATATTTTGGTAAATTGCACATTTTTGACTTTAGAAGTGGTTGAATTATGTTGTTCTTATACTGCGCTTAAGGTTTTTATGTCCTTATTTTAATCTGCATGCAATAGTTGTAGAAGTATCAACAATTTAAAAGTGTATGTGACGCTAGTCCTAACTGGGGGCCTATTTGCTTATACTCGAAACTCTTAAAAGAATAGTGAATCAAATTAGTTGATGTATCAAACTTCAGTGTCTTTTTGCCCAGTAGGACCATAAGTTAACTCTGCCCCTTGGCTGAATTATTTTTTTGGCATAGGAACTCTAATTTCAATTGTAAAAATTGTTTTTTAATTGTTAATTGCATTTTGCGTTTTAGGTTTTCCTGAATTTTACAATTTTTAATAAAAGTGTTTTGAGTTTTTATGTATTTTTACCTTGCCGCAAAATGAGAAATGAATTAATTGAATGAGAAATATATCGTTACGGAAATTCGAAGAAATGAGTTTAGATGAAGTGCAGCAAAAAATGTGTATAATTTAATAGGCCGTACACGGAAGTCATGTGGTGTCAACATCAGATAGTTTAATAAAATGATCGTGGTTCAGTAGTTGAAGAGCATCAATTTGCGTATGTTGAAAGCCACAATAAGGTTGCGAATGTGAAATACAAGAATAATTTATCAACTTTATATTTGACCTTGACCTAGTGATAAATTGGTCAGAATTTTGTATACTTTTTTTAAATGGTGGGGCACTTACCTATAACGGCATTGACCGCTACTAAGACCAGAACTGGTGGCCATTTTATTGTGGAGGCACCTAATAGGCAGCCATCGTTACCTCCTATGAGGGGACAGACAATTTTACATCCATGCCTTCTCCGGGATTCGAACCCGGGCCCTTCGGTTTCGCAGTCAGGTGATCCTAACCACTATACCGTCTGGGCAGCAGAATTTTGTATGTGTTACTACTAATTTCCTAAAATCAATTGCTAACATATAAAGTACAACAGTTTTATTACCTTTCTATGTAATAGTGTTGATCTAAGATATTGCTGTGCCAGTTAGAATCGTGCTTTTATACTTTATGCCTTACTTCGCTATTCAAATCTGGTAATTATATCTAGTGTTTAGATTTTAAGTCACTTTTTAAGTCAAGAATTCGCTTTATTCGTCTCATTTCGAGTAATGTCACTAACTATTACTTGCTGTAGCTTATTGGGAGCTCCTTATAAACCGTTAACAGGAAGAAAATGTCAAGGTGTCTTCATTTTTTATACATCTGGAAGACAAATGGAAGATAGCGAGCATCAACTCCTAATTTATAATTCGTTTTTTGAAAATCTCCGACAAAGAGACCGCTTCAGAGACCTCGTCTCGCCATTACTTCAGGGCTGTTTGCCAAGAAAGCGATCCGACGGCGAAACAAACAGGATAAGGTTTGAAAAAAAAAGATTAATTAAAAAGAGCCAGTGGCACAAATTAAGAATCAGAAGGAAATAAAATTAAGTTACTTTTATTTTATTAGAAAAAAATGAGCTATCTTCTTAATTGATTTTCAAATCTTTTTAATAAAATATATGGTTTCTGAAAAGAATGAGAAACTGAGCTTGGAATCAAATAAGAAAGTTTGAAAATAAATTTATGTGAAAATATTTTATTTTATTATGCGTATAAAATGCACTACTTGTTGTCAAATATATGCTCATATAAATGTATATTTTATAACTTACTCATTTTCTTCTTGCTGTGATAATTTCTGTCTTGAACCAGCCTTTTGATTTTTCAGTGTAATGCCGTATAAAACTTTTGTGTCTTCTGCTGCCCTATGTCCTATAAGACATTTCATTAACCTGTTCATCTGTCTTCTGCTGCTCTATAGTTTTAAGTTTAACTACTCACCTAGTTGTTCTCGTCTTTTCTGTCATTCTGTTACCAGTAAAAGTTAGATGATTTTCGTAGGTTTTTTACCCTAAATCTCCGAAACAAATTTCGTATGTCAGGTATATTTTTAGCTCTAAAAAGAGAGAGAGAGATGAAAAGAAAAAAATAAACAGGGGCAGAAAGAAAACAGTTACTGCTAAATTTGATGATAAACATTTCACGATATCGTAAAATGTGCAAATTTTTTTTATATAGAATTTCTGTTCTAGAAATTTTGTGAGCAAGGTTCATCCTCTTCAGCACGAAATAAGGTGAATTTGATATTTCATTTCTTTTAGAACAGTTAACAAGTTGTGATTAGTTGTACAGGTTAGATTTCTTACCTAAAATCTTAATCAAAAAATTATGCAACAAAACTAAATGTACGCAAGCATACATTGTTAAAATGTGTGCATTTATTTGTTCATCTTTTGTATTTGCTTTGCATCTATACTCTAATGTTATGAATTGTGTAGATGTATGTTCCTTTTCCCAATGGGAATGAATTTATTAGAGCTTAAGATAAAAAGGGAAATTGAATTAACTATTACAAATTCTTAATGTAACTTCTCTTTCCCGTATTCCTCACCAGAATGCAAGTTAGCTTTGTATCTGCTTAAGCTGGGTGTTTTGAATGTTTGGTTGAGAGAGCTTCTGGCAACGACATCTTGTTATTAGTATTTTTCGCCAGTTCTTTTCTAAATGATATTGCATTGATCAAATTATTATAGTTTTTGCATAGTTTTATGACTTTATTACAAATATACAGAAATAAGGCAAAAAAAAAATTAAGTCATTTACTAAAATAAAAATTTACAATATACAATATTTTTGTGTTTACACAAGATCAATAGCTTATTATAACATTAATAGTTTTTAATAAACAACTGCATATATTTAAATACTATTTCAAGTAAAAGTAATAAAGTATTTTTCAATAAATTTATTACATTATAAAGAAAAACAATAGAAAATTAATATTAAGTTAACACAGTAATAAAATTAACACAGTGGACAATTGTTTGTTTGCATGACACCTCCAAATTAAAATATAGAGAATACAATTTTCTCTCTCTATATTTTTTCCTGAATGGCCCATTGAAAGACCTATTAACCGTGCTTGATGGTATTTCATCTTTAAATGCAGAATGCAGTTTTCAAAGGCATCGTTCCGAATACTAGGTGACAAAGTATGTTTTTGAAAGAAACGCTATTTAAATAAAAAAATCAAATTAAAAAATTGTATGACTAAACATGCTTAAAGTGCACAATGAGATTGAATAAATAAAAAATTTTAAAATCACTGTTTGAAGGACTATAACTCAACCATGTAACTCCAATAATTAAAATGAAATCCTAAATGGAAAAACAACTGTGATTAAAATATATAGTATTAAATAAAAATATATGAAAGAAAAATGAAATGTTATTTTTTCCAGCTCGTGCAGAATGAAAAGGAAACTGAATGAGATTGCCATAAATGAATGGTTGCCAAATGAATTATTCTTGATACAAAGTGAAAAAGTGCTCCAAGATTAATTTTTTTATTACTGCTTAAATATCACACCGAATTTTACAAAATTTGGTTTTTAATTATTTCGATTAATAATTTGAGTAGTAGAATTGAAATCTGAAAAAAAAAACGGGCATGTCATTTCAGAAAAAGTCTGATTTTGTGTCAGAATAGATATGTTAGAACAAAGTCATACATAAATCTCTAATATATATCCTCAATCGTACTTTCAAGTTATGAAAAACGTCGAATTTTGTTAATCGGTGGAGTAGGATGGGAAATATAGAATTGAGCTATGATTCCTATTATTGACTGAGAGTACATTGCAATTATTTTTGGCTTTGCAGCGCAGTGACTTTCTAATGCTTCAAAATGCATTCAGATTTAATCAGAAAATTTGCACTTATCACTTCAAACTTATCATTTTCGTTCTATATGTATACAAGCTCATTGTGACATTACAACTAATAACGTTCGTTTTGAATCTGCAGAATCAGCTGCTTTTTTTTTTCGAACCAGTCTGGAGTTGAAGGTTGGCAGACCTCTTTCGAAAACGTTTTTTCTGTCCTCTGTTCATAACTTTAAAAATGTAACTGCAAAAACTGGAAGTTAAAAATTTTACAACGTAGTTACAAAATTAAAATTTATGCAATTACTACTTGGCCATACGCAGGAGATGAGTGAGAAGCGTTTAAAAGAGGTCCACAGCTAATGCATTTCAACAGCTAAAATATATTTCAAATTAATATCGAATTGAATTTTCAGAAAAAAGTATATGTGAATGCTAAATCATAGCGCATATCCTTTTCTACAAACCTCGGCTCTGTTAGAGTTATGTAAAATTCTCAAGAACACATTTTTCACATAGAACGAAATTGCTCTTTGTTTACAAAGAACATTTACAGTTTGAAAACTACGTTAAGTAAGAGGCAAGCGTATCTTCTTCCTAGGAGTAACACTTTTCTTTTGCCTACTTACACCGTTTATTCCTCTTTCAGGAATTTATAAAAGAAGACGTTAATTTTAAATTTACGCATTTAAACATAAAAATCAATAAAGAGTTATTAATTCAGTTCATTTTCGGCGCTTTTTGCTGATATTTGAAGAATGGTTTATTTAGTGTTTATGTATGGAGACAACTTATAGTTTGAAAACTACGTTAAGCAAGAGACAAGCATATCTTCTTTCTACGAACGGTATGTAGACCACCAGCGGCAGAATGGTAAAGTCGGTGAACACTATTAGTTGGGTCTGGGGATTCGAATCCCGGCGAACGGGCCGCCTGCACGGACGGTTTAGTGGTTTCCCCCATGTATAACGTGGATACGAGCCAGAAAGTCTTCGTTGAAGGTATCCCTCCCCTTAGGCAGATAGCCCTCGAGTGCTTTGCCTTGTTATTGCCCGTAACCTACGAATGACATTTGTTTAATACGTTTTTGCAACAAGAATTTAAAAAAGAATACGCTAATTTATATATTTAACCAAAGAGTTTATTAATTCAACTCAATTTCTGTTCTTTAGCTGATATTTGACGCATGGCTTAAATGAGTATTTTAACTTCTGATGTCAAGAGTTAAAATTTTAAAGTCCGAAATGCTGCATTTCATGCTTTTGATATAATAGCCAACTAATTTCTTGTTGTTGAACTGTTACGTCAATGGTCAATTGCTAGAAATACTGCGTCCTATAAAAAGTGTTATCGTTTTATTTTTTCCTTCCAACAAATGGATTGCTGAAATTGTCCCATAATACTTATAATGTCCTTCCTTATCCTTATTTAACAACCACAATTATCATATGCACACTGAAGATCTGAAGGTCGTTGGCTATAAGAAACTATCCTTCTGTTTCCATGGCAGTGACGAAATGCAGAATGCCGCATGTGAAATGAGTTGATTGAATTGCTTGTCGCGTGCTTGCCCTTCTTCTTGACAGAAAGCGATAATTTGATACGTGGACTCACTGATAGAGATAAGATAAGAAGCTGAATAGAGTATTTCCTCATGGCTCTTTTCAAAAGGTGACGCATACCTACAGCATCCGACCGAATCCGCATCAGCAATATTTCTGGTTTCGCTACCGAAGACGTGTTGACGGGTACAAGTGATTCCTTCCAAACCCATTACATTGGTGATTTGTCTCTCAGAATGATATCCAAATTTTCTGACTCCGGCATCTCGGGTGGGGAGAACACAAAGCAAAGACAATTGTTTCTTTTTCGGATCGTGTTATTTATATTCAACTAGTCACACAGTACTTCAGAGTTTAAATCATTCTCAGAATGCTTGAGGAGATCCTAATCTAAGGGGTTGCAAGTTGCAACTAAATCAATTGAAAATTCTTTCTCCATTTCAACTATATCAAAGTTTAGAATTTGTATTGCCTAGTGATAAAATTAAGTCTGTTTCACTTTGCTGTGTTGATATATTTTACAGATGTTTTTATACAGTATATTTTTAAAAATTGTGCAGGCATTTTCATTGTAGTTAGTTATTAAGGTAAAAGTTACTTATAAATAAGAAGCGAGTTGACGATTTTTAAGACTTTTTTATTTGAAAATCGCTTAAATGTCAATATTTATCGTAAACAGGAATTATCAACATATCAAGAGAAAACTGTTAAAAATACAAATCTGAGCTGATAAATTTATTATTATTTTCTTTTCCTTTTCTTTAGAATTTTTTAATTTTCTCTTCATTTCATAATTAAAGAAGTAATTTTCATAGTTCCGTGATTAAGGTTCATCTACTATAATTTTTCCTTTTCGAAACTTCTCAAACTTAGATTTTACTTATTTATTAAAATTTTATTGTTATTTTCTTATTATCCCAAAGGGGCGTTAGACCCAAAGGGCTATTAGTCTCAAAATGGATTTTGCATCGTTTTACTAGCCGTATATTATATTTAAAGAAACTAAATAATGAAGCATCTGCATGAATGCATGAATGATTCTTGCATTGTGAAAAACCAACGGTACCTAGTGCCATCCAATTTTGAATAACGTAGTCCCCCAAATGAACATGAGCACTTGGAAGCCCAAATTTTGAATTTCGAATTTATTTCTATTATTTATTTCAAATTTCATAAAACTTAAAACGAATTTTTGGTTAACGAATTCAACGATTTTAAATATTTTGCGATATAGCCGTTGAACTGAACTTTATGTGGTTTACTTGGGAAGAACATGATATTTAATAAACAAAGGTAACACAAAAACATTAAATAAACGCTCTTTTGAATGTAATATAAAATCTGAAAGCTTTCAGATTTTTTTAAAAATTTGTTTTCGTATTTTTAACTTGGCAACAGAATTTACTAAAACGATTGAAGTAATAGTTACTTATAATGCGATTTATGTCGTTTTAAATTATATTTACTAATTTTGTTTTGTTTGATATTAAAGCTATCTTTAATATTTGTAACGTATGAAATTATCTTAGATCATAATATTTTACTCCTTTTCACAAACATGTTGAAAGATTTGTTACATGAAACCTATATGATTCACTTAAACTTTCAGAACAATCAATTTTTATACGCTCATCACTTACCTCTGGTGCCGTATTAGAGTACAGGATATTCAAGCGCAGTGCTTTTTGCAGTTTGGAATTATACAATCTTCATACTTTTATCGCATACAGATAAGACGCCAAACACTTGTTCAAATGTACGTGGCTTTCGAAAGTCACATAAGCAAAGTGTCTTTTTTATTACAAGCACATATTTTGGTTTTTCAAAGTTTAAAAATAGTTATGCTTAATTTAACATACTTAGTTTAATATTCTCATTGATTTAATAAGCATAACATTACAGGTAAGTATATCATTTTAAATGTAATTAGATGCCTACGACGACCCTATTTTTATGCTAATATATTATAAACTTAAGGCAATTTTTTTACATGGGCATTTGCAGAAATATTATGAAACGAAAATATTTTTGAGATGAAAAATAGATATTTCAGTATGACTATGCTGCGTATTAATGCAGAAAAAGGGCAACGAATGTCATTGTTGTCTCATAAAATTCTTCTTTTTTGTATATTGAAAGTCAAAACAATGAAGGTCATGTATTACTTCAAAAGAAATATATATTTAGAAATATTTTACAAAAGAATAATGAAGGAATTAATGTAAGGAATTGCGTAATTATAATATTGTAAGGAATTACGTAATCTGAGGACTTTTTATAAGCTAAGTCACCCGGCTTTAATTTAGTTCTCTTATTCTTTGCTGCTCTTTCCGAACTAAACCTACTTCAGAAATATAGCATATATTTTGATAATATTTAAGAGAACTCACTAAGCAGCATGATATAGCAGTCGCGAGGACGTCTAGGCTGCGTGGTTAGATGCATCAGTATCTGTGCGCATTAATTACTTTGATTAGTACACAACATAAAGCATAAAGGCAGTTGGAGCAATAATTTGATTTAATTTACTGTATGTTACATCAGAAATTTGTGATAACTTTTTATTAAATTTTAACTACTGACTTTTGCATAACGTTCAAAACCATTAAAAATGACTGTTGGTAACATTAAGTCAAAAATATTTACATTTTTGATTCGTACGAATCAAAACAATAGGATCAGTCATAGGATTCAATCAATCGTAGGATTTTAAAAGTATTTATATCTACGGTAGAGAAGGAGTCCTTAACCATTTCATCCTCAACTGCTTACAGACAGCTCAGCACGATTTTAAGTAATAGGTTTTCATAAACTGGCCAACGCAGGCTGCTAATAAATACCCAGCACAATAGTCTGCATGTCATGAATTAATCCTGCGTTACTGTGCTACCATTTACTCAGCCACATGAAGCAACATACAGCTTTCTTAAAATATGGATGGTGATTAACCATTACGCTTTCCTACCATAAGATAATCTCAGTTGAACTTCTCGGTATTTATCTTGTGATTAATTGGATCAAGGATAATGAGACAGCATCCTCAAGTTACACCTTGCACAAAAAAAAGGGAGGGGACATTTCTATATAGCCGCCCGTTCTACTAGGACCGATTGTCGAAATTTAACTTGAGTTTTCTATGTCTCAAAAGCGCGACTTACGATATATATTAGATTTATATATAGCATTGTTCTAATGTAGGTATTTTGATATAAAATCGGACATTTTCTGAAATAACACACCAATTGTTTTCCATATTTCGATTTGACGACTCAAATTATGCCAAATTGCCAACTTTTGTAAAAATCGCACGAGTAGTTTTTTAAAAATTAGCTCTCAAAATTTTGTAGAGTTATTAGGTATTTTTGAAAGCAGAAGATGTTAAAAATGAGCAATGTTCTCTCCGGGACTCGAACCACGGACCTCCCGAATACGCGCCGAGAGTGCTGACCACTACGCGACGAAAGCGGGAGAAATACCTTATACTTTTGGCTCCTCAGTGTTAAGTGAATTACATATATATTTATTAATATATCTTTTTTTAAAAACTTAGAACAGCCTTGGTTGCGCCAACTTGGCTTCTTTAAGGGTATGGGCGACATTTCATCATGCCAACGGAAGTAAATACTACAAAATAAATACTACAATAATAAATACTACAGTAATAAATACTAATTACTATACTACAATAATAAATACTACAGTAATAAATACTAATTACTATACTACAATAATAAATACTACAGTAATAAATACTAATTACTATACTACAATAATAAATACTAATAATAAATACTACAGATAATAAGTAATACTGCAGATAATCCCTTAGCAAGGGAAAAGTATTACGGCTGTCTGCCTAGAGGAAGTACGTCATCGAATGACAACTATTGCCTGCCATACCACAATAAGCTGTTTCTCCTTTTTTGGGATCAAGGCTGTTCTCCGAACAATATCCTTAAATAATTTTTATAAATCTTTCGAAAATATTTTTGTATTATAACCTATAAAATTTTTACCATCATCTTAAAGTAGATGTATTTTTAATTATACCCGCAAAAAATAAGAGTTTTTTATTGAAAATTTCCTAAGCTATACATGAATGTACAAATCTGCGTGTTTCGAAATTTGGCATATTTGTTATAAGCGATAATAATGCCAAATGTAATTTACGAACTTTGTTAAAATTATTTGAAAGTATGAACGATGACATTTTTTCCCCTCGTGTACAGTGAAAAACAGAAAAGTTAAGCAGGCTGCTATAAATTAAGAAGTTCGCCAAGTGAACTATTCTGAGTGCAAAATGAGAAAAAGTGCGCCAAGATAAATTAAATTTCTACATAAATTTCTCACAAAAAAATACAAAATTTAATATCTAGCGATAATTTGAGAGTGTCAAAGTACCTATATTAGAACAATGCTATATATAAATCTAATATATATCATAAGTCCGCTTTCCAGACATAGAAAACTCAAGTTAAATTTCGACAGTCGGTCCAGTGGAACGGGAGATATAAAACTGTCCCATTTTTTGTGCAAATTGTACCAGATATGTTCTGATTTTCTTTCTTCTCTTTACCTTTTGAACAGTATTACCAGTAGCGACAAATTAATCATCGAAATTCTCTTCACTGTCAGTTGGCTTAGAATTAGGGGAACTGGTATCCTTTTTGCTTATGTGCATGGCCATCTTGGATGCTATGGAAATGAAAGAACTTATTTCTTAGCTAAAGATACTTTAATTTATGCAAAAATATCGGTACAAGCATTCCAAAGAGTTATTGAAAGTCCTTTCATTGTAAGAAGCTTTTAGCTTAGTGGAATGAAGAGTATATTTCATCTGTAATGCTAAGGACACCAAAGCGTTCTTTCCTTCTATCTACCATAGACCGCATTCCGAGTCTTTAATAATTTTAAAGTACCTCAGTTTTTATCTGGTAACGGTAAATTTGCAAGTTACCTATTTCGTTTCAATTTAATGGTAAAATAATTTATATGAGTGTTCTAAAAATGTACTTTTATTATGTGGAACATTTAATTTTTCCTACGCTACCTTCGATTGCTCTAAATTATATTTTGCAGAACGATTTGAAAAAAGTTTGGCGTGACTTAATTAGTGAACGTATGTGTATTTGTGTTCTTTGATTTCGTTCGTTTTATTTATGCATGTAATATTTAATACTTTAGTTAACTTACTTTTGTAAGTCCCGTGTTGTACATTTGTGGTGCACTGGGAGATTGTATGTGTTCAAAAAATATATAATAGTACAGCGATATCTGAGATTTTCTTATAATACGGAAGTTAGTCAAACCATTCTCTTGCTTTATATTTAATAACATCAAGTATCACATTAATTATCATTAAGTACCAGGTATGTGTATAAACTGAAATGCATTCTGTATTCAGTTTCCGCTGAAAATATATTCCAAGAATATTATGTAGCCACGCATGTCGGGAAATGCACCTTAGTTCTTACATGCATCATGGTCTGACTGCCTGTAACAGTAATTATAGAAACTCTATATACTGAATTCTGCAATCACGTTTCAAGAATACATGTTTTAAAAGTATTTTAATATCATGGTGGTTCTATAACTACGTGATGTATAAAGTACTTTGTATATGATGTTTCATGCACTTATTTAACTGTCTCACTAGTTCTTGTAACACTGTGTTTACTGTAGAAATATATTCTGTAATGTATGCTATTCGTTTGCTTTGAAGTTACATGCCACCAGCTCTGTTCTCAGCATCACTCTACTTATTTCTGAGTTCTGCTATTTAACCATTTCTCATGCAGCTTCATACTCTACAGTAAATAGATAATCATCTAGTGGAATGATAACGCAATTCCGTAGAGATCAATGCTTGGGCAGAAATACGTAGACAGAAATACTTGATTGAATCAGCAGACAGAAATATCTAATCAGAATTCTTACATGAAAGTAGTTTTAAAGCACATATTTTAAGTTTAAAGAATATATTTACATTTTTATGTGCGCCGAAAACGTAAGTAACCTAAGGAGCTGAAACATATGACTTTCTTCTGCATTTGGTAGGAAAAAAATCTCTTTTAAGAGCCTATTAGAAGTTAGAAAAAATATTGAGACTCTAATGGCCTTGATATCTTCTCGTAACTTGAAAAGTTTCTTAATGAGAATATTCACCATTCTGCTTCTAAACTGTAAAGAAGAAGACCATTCACTCCTTCTAGAACTGAAAAACGAAATCTATAGGGTAACATATCTGATGAAATTTTGAATGCAAGTTTTGTTGATTTTAAAACAGCGTCAGCATTTCTTCTGCATCTTTGTGTTCAATTTTACAGAGGTATTTTTTTCAAGCATTATTGAAAATCTGCCATGCAGAATTTCAGCTGCTGGTCAAATTTCCTGTTCACAAATATTTCCTCAATTTATGGTTAAAAAATGCTATCTTTGATTTTACGATCACTTATATAAAAAAATTCGATTCTCGGGTAAACTTAGCCTATGTTTGTCCATTGTTGAAACAACGTTTTTTCAAAAGTCCTAACTTTATAAGCCAAATTGTTTCCAGGAAGGATATACATATATATATATATATATATTTTCTGTATTCAAAAGTGCTTTTTTGGCAGTGTTTAACTTTCCTCTTGTTGCAGGCGCTCGTTTTGGTATATGTTTTTCAGTGTAATGAATTTTCTTGTCTTTTCTCCCTGTTTCGCATGAAAAACGGCAGTATTATTTATAACTTTGAATCTAAGAAGATGGACAGTTACTTTTTAAAACCACCAGAAAAATTGTCCTTACATTTACCACAGAAAGTCTTTTATTGGAGAATTTTCAAATTATCGTAAATTTAATTGGCATTTAGAGCATGAGCTCAAGACATTTACTGCACGATAGGAATTTTGGGATCAGCTATTGAAAACTATAGCTCGGTTTTCAGTTGCAGTCAACTGGAAACTGGAGTGTAAAAGGGAGAAAAGAATGGAAAGTGTTGAAAAATGTAAATAAAAACGACATTTTCATAATTTCACTGTTTATATACATAAATTTCAGTATACTTATGCATTCACAGGAATCATTTTCATGCTGCCAAATACAGCAATTAAAAAAGTTTTTGAGTGATATCACTCAAAACTGTCGGGGGATTTAAAAAAGACACTAAGTGGATACCTGAAATCAGCGTACGGGAATGTACAAAAATTAACAATTTTCATTCTGTGGTAAAATATTAGCTGACTAATCTTATCTATCATTGGAAGTGCCAACTTTGCAAACAGCAAAGAAGATTTAAAAAGTAATTATATTATTTTCTAATAATAAAGTAATTATCTTTATTATTTTCTCACAGACAAAAGTTTTAATAAAGAATTTTATATGGTTTATTTCTTTTGTATAGTTTCTCTCGATTAACTAAATTTTACTTGGATCTTAAATCACCAATAATATCAAAGTTTATGCATTAAATTTAATAAAAGAACTGAAATTAAGCTGAAACAGCTAATGTATGTAATAAGTAACTGATATATGATATGTACTTAGAGCGTAAATTCACATATTGCTGAAAGTCCCAATAATCAGAAAGTTTAATTTTGATAGCTTGAGTATTGTATATTTTAATCGATTTTACAGTAATAATAAATCATACTATATCAAACAAAATTTTTATGAACCAATCGCCCATTTGTTTCTTTAGTCATTATCCTTTATATCACAAAATTCAGAAATTAATCTAGTATTTCTGCAAGGCATTCAGTACATAAAGATAATAAGAAAATTATACGTAATATTCAATTTTTTTAGCTATTGTATTTATGGTTTAGGTATTTATATTAGTACAATCTTTCACGAGAAGCAGTAAAAAGCATCTGTGCTTTCAAAACATCTCATTTTTAATAAACCGATTTTCTTTTTTCCACCTTGGTTTGTCAATTCATGTTTTTAACATCATTATATACAAACAATTAAAGTTATTTGATCAATGGCAACAAATGATTATTGTTCTTCTGCAACAAAGAAGCCATCAAGTATGTAATAAACCTAACCTACTTCTTTCCTTTCTAAATTAAACCTTCTAAGTCCATGGATTAAATTTAGCCACGCTTGAAAGAAGCGCATTTCTGCACGAAGGGTTGTGTGGCATCCGTCGTATTTCTTAGCAAATTATGTTAATTGTAGGAGACACAAAGATGGCGACTGAGAAAAACAATCCGATATGAAGTATGCAAGACGTGGAACGAAAATAGTCGGTTGGGAAATATACAAAGCACCAGTTCGTTGAAGGCAGCAGTTTTATATGGTTGTAGACATTTTGAGCAGACTCGTCCTTTTCTGTTCACTGAATTTTAAAAATAGGAACTGGAGCAAGACATTTCTTAGAGGACAGTTGCTAAATAGCCCTTTAACTAGCTCAGATATCTTAAATTAACTTTTATTGCTTCCTTTACATTTAAATTAACAAATTAACTGTCTTGCGATAAAGTAACTATTGATGAAAAGTGGATATTATGTTTCCTGTTACTTCAGTTCTTACTTTATGGAAAAATTTAAACGGAAAGATATTCATATTTCTGATAAATGAAATTTTTTTGTTCCCGTTATCATAGACAGTAAAATATTTCTACATAAAATGGAGTTAAAATGGAGTTAAAATGAAAACGACTTATAATAACTGATTGAGGATGAAACAATGATGATGATTACGTCAATATTTGCGTTTGATAATCTTACGTTAAAGTAACTATTGTGGAAGAGTAAACATTATGTTTCTGTAACTTCACTTCTTTCTTTATGGAAAACGTAAATGGAAAGATATTAATGCTTCTGATAAAAGAGTTTTCTTTTTGGTTCCGTTTACAATGGACCGTAAACTATCTCCATCTAAAATAAAGTTAAATTAAAAAACAACTCATAATACCTGATTAAGGGTGCAACAATGATGACTTCGTCAATATTTGCTTTTGATAGTCTCACTTTAATGTAAGTATTCCTGAAAAGTGAATATTATGTTTTCTATTACTTCAGTTCTTTCTTTATGAGAAAACGTAAATGGAAAGATATTAATGTTTCTGATAAAAGATGGTTTTTTTTAATCCGGTTATCATGGACAGTAAAATATTTCCACCTGGAATGGAGTTAAAATAAAAAACGACTTGTTAAAATGGAGTTAAATTAAAAAACGAAAATATTTGGGGATGAAACAATGATGATTAAGTCAATATTTGCTTCTGAAAGTCTCAGTTTAAAGTCACTATTGCTGAAGTGTGAACATCATGTTTTCTGTAATTTAAGTTCTTTCTTTATGGAAAAATTTAAACGGAAAGATATTGATGTTTCTGATAAAAGAGGTTTTTTATTCCGGTTATCAAAGACAGTAAAATATTTTCACCTAAAATGGATTTAAAATTAAAACAATTTACAATAAGCGATTGGGAATGAAACAATGATCATTATACCAATATTTGCTTTTCAATATCATAGACGAGAATAGTACAGATTATAGCAGTTCAGTCAACATTTTTGATGTCAAGCGATAGGTAAAAGTTTCGTTTTCAGCTGCATTTTCAGTTGCATCTAATAATAGAATTTGAAATTAATTCTCTTTCTGGTTCAAATCACATTTTTATGGGGCTAAATGTAAGTTATAATACATTCTAAAATTTTTAAGAAATTCAGTTCAATTAAATTATTAACTCAGTTAAATTATCAGGAAATTTCCTTACATTCGAAATTTTAAAGTTTGATATTAATGCACAAAAAACTGAGCATAAATCTTACTGGCCTCTCTTTAATGCTAGTTTACTTACATTGACTGGAATGTTCTATAGTAATTAATTTAAGAGAGGGGAAGAAATTAAAATAAAGTTAATGTCCTATAATAGTTATAAGGTTCTTAAACCTAAAAAATCAACTTCGCATTATAGCAGTTAGCTCTAGGCTGAAAGGAGTGAAAATAAAAAGTAATTTTTTATAAAGGTGGATCAGTTAAAACCCCCTAAAAAAGCAAATCTTTTCATTCATTTTTAAGCACAAATACATGGCACTTTTATTTATGTCATATTATATTTATGATCAAAATTAAAATAGGGATTTTTAACGATTCCTTAATTTTTTAATAAATAATTAAGAATAAAACAATCTCTTAAATTTTTTTGTTAAGAATAATTTGCTGAATATGGCCTCTGTTATAATTAAGATTAGAATTTTCATTCATGACTGAGTTTGAATGCAAAGTAATTAAAAAATTGCTTATTATAGCAATTAGGAGTTCGCAAATTATGATAACGATTATTCAGCAATTATCAACATGTTTAAACTCCCGTACTGGGTCCTGAGTGACAGATAAGTTACCTTCTGGCTTTTGATAATGACTTTAGTCACATAATTTGAAAAAAATTTTACAAATTATTAGAAAGTGTTTTTCAGTCGTAGTAAAAGTATTTAACAGTATTCCAAAATCATATACAAGTATCTATAAATAATTTATCTATATAAAAAGAAATCTAAAATTACAGGTACCTTCTATGGTATTCCTCGAAACAATATTGAGCCCGAACCACAATTCAACATGAGTTGATTTTGACAACAAGACTGTACAAACTGACAGTAAATGACAGTAAACTGATAATTTTTATTAAGTCGATTTTTTTTAGTCGAATGGAAAATATTTGATGTGGACACCACATGACTTCTTTGTGAGGCATATCAAAATTATACAGAATTTTTGCTGCACTTTATTTAAACTTATTTCTTCGAGTTTCAATTAGAGATATATTTCTCATTCAAACAAATGAGTTCTCACTTCCCGGCAAGGCAAAAATACATAAAAAGTCAAAACAACTTCACTAAAAATTGTAAAATACAGAACAACTAAGTCACTAAATACAGTTAAAAATTAAATAAATAAATTTTTGGCAACTAAAAAAGAAGATTCTGCGCAGGAACGAGCAGCCGGCAGAAAGACCACATTTTGGTGCACAAAAATTTAATGTTAACTTAAAGGTCCCAAGGGAGAAAAGACACTCAAGTTGGTGCACCAACTTACTTAATTCACTATACTACTAAGAGTTTCAAATGTAAACAAATAGCTGCCAGGTTGTGCGTAGCGCCACTTACACTTTTAAACTGTTGAATCTTCTGGATCATCAGGATCCATTAGTTGATATCAGTCAATCTACTTAAACTACTAGCCCACGAAATAGCACTAATATTGGCATACAGGTATAACATTGCCTGTTCCGAGCGCCCATACCAGTTGTTACTTGGTGCTAATTGAAACAACTTGCGTCGAATCACTGATTTGAACTACACAGAAAGGAAGCCATTAGTTTATATGAGGAATTTAAAGCATTCAAGCACAAATGTAACGCACGATTTTGTCACTCCATTCGGACGATGATTAACAGGAACTGACTGCCAGTTTTAATCCTATGGTATGGGTTCGATTGCTTGTCTTTTCATTGCTTTTCGTTTCATTACTTTGCAAGTGCAATATTAATCATTCTATTGGTGCATGCTAGTTGACGCTTTTGGTGAAGAGACGGCTAATAGACGGATTGATCAGACCACAATTCCCACTGCATTGCGTAAACAGCAAGTGTCCAGTTATTAGAAAAAAGAAATAAAGCATATTTTAAAAATTATTAGCTTAATTTTTAAAAAAATGAATACATGAAATGAAAAATAGTTTCATGTTAGTTCTGATTTCCCATGTTTGCTTATTATCTTAATGATATAGATATAGTATTCTGCATAAGCAATGATGTATTTTATTCAAAATTATATTCAAAATAATCTGAATAATATATACTAAGTTAGTTTTCATAATGCATTATTCCTAGTTCAAAAATAATTTTCACAATTATATCACATAGAAATATAAATAAATCGCTTATAAACAAAAGCCATAAATGCCCGTTGTTTCTTATAATGATCTAAATCCGTTACATTTCTGTGATCTGAAAATTAAAGTGAATGAATCAAGAAATGTTAGTTTCTCCAGAAACACGTTTTCACTTTTTTTTTGCCTAATTGATTTCTCATACTTCAAATTTTTCTGTTTTATGAGTGAGTTGGAATTTTTGTTCACTTGGACTGAAATACAAGCAGTTTGGATTCTACATAATTCAGTTTTAATACATTTTGGTTAATCTATTTTTTTAGTGAAGTTTTTATTAAGTGGATTAAACTCCCAAGGAACACAGTATAATTTAAAAAAAAATTAGGTATGATTTAAAGGCGAATAACTGATGAGCTCGAGATCAATTTGGGTTGAGTTGATTAGTTTTTAAATTCAATAGATTTAAAAGATTCTGGGATTTACACCACTGTAGTACAAAAAAAAAATTCAAAACGATTCTGCAGGAATAATTATTAATTAAGTAATTATTAATTCAGTTTCTAGAAGACTCTTGAACCTAGACATACAGATAATAATCCAACAAAGAGATAATTTGCTTGAGATACCATACTGATGGAAATGATGGAGTAGGCAACGCTGGAATGCTGATTTTTTTGCGGACAGAAATTTTCAGCACAGTGCAAAGCAAACGACTAATGTTTCTCAAGTGCGTAGAAATCAAGAGAAGCGTGCCATCAAAATACGTCACGCAGGCGGTTAAGTATCTTGAACGAATCATTTAATACATGCTTTTGTAATAATAGAAATGTTAAGTTCGTGTCTACATTAGAGACAGAACTCTTCCACCAGAGTTCGATGAACTGGCAGATGAGATAGGTGTAGAAAAGTAGAATCTGGTCGTTTATCTTGCAACAAAAAAGTGAAAGAAATAGTAACAAAAGTTTGCTTAAAAGTTTCGAACCAGGGTGATCAACAATTAAATATATTTCTCACTAATTTATACAAGAACAGCCCTAGATTTGAAAAACAAAAGTTATATTTGCTTTTATTTCATTCTCTTTAGGCCATTTTATGATTTGTCTATATCATAGATGATTTAAAAAACTGCTAGGTAGCTATATCAGACAACTATGGAAAGGAAAAGATCAAGATTAATCTCAGTGTAGTCATCTCAGAAGCTTGCTTACTTAATTTTTCTATTTATATATAAACATTTTAGGTATTTTATATGTAATTTACAGCTAGATATTTCATTCATTTATTATTCCAAAGAAGCAATTTGCCCTAAAGGACTATTAATTTCGTTTTGACATTTCACTATAAATGTGGGTTCACTTTTCAAATTGTTGCCACCAAATATTATCGCCCTGTATTATATTTAAAGAAATTAAATAATGAAGAATCTCCATAAATGTTATGTTTGTTTCTCACGTTCTGATAAAACAACGCTACCTAGAGCCATCCAATTTTGAATAACGTAAATGTCCACCCGAATACTGGTATCTGGAAACCCAAATTTGGAATTGGTTTTATTAACTATTTCCCATTTTGTAAAACTTAAACGAATTCTTGATTAACAAACTCAACGATTTCAAAGGGAGCGATGGCAACACTGTACGAAAAAAAAAACATTTTTATCTCCAGCGCGCGAGACTGTGTATCGAAATTCTAGAGATTGCTCATTTTAAAATTATTTTGCAATATTGATGTTGAACTGAATTTTAAGTGTGAATAACATGATATTTAATAAATAAAGGAAACCCACAATCTAAAAAACTCATCTTTGGGCGTAATGTAAAATCTGAAAGCTTATTTTGTTTTTATTTCTCGTATACTAATTACAGACATTATTATATCAAAGAAACTACAGCAAATATTATTTTATTATTTTTAGCGAATTTTGCTAAATAAACTTCCAAGAAATAGTAAAATCTCGCTGTTAAATGTTTATTTTTTCCCTTGTCAAAAAAAAAGGTCATTCTTCAAAGCAGTATCTATCTGATTTTTTATTTTATTCTAATTTATTCCAAAAAATCGCTGTTAAATGTTTGTTTGTTTTTAATTCTTGGAACTATGCTTTCAGTTGCTATTGCTGACTTGAAGAAGCAACATTTATTCTACAGCAATTTTTATTTCGACATTTATCCTAAGAAAACCCGAATTATTGACCTTTATCAGTGTTTTACAATACTCAACAGATGCTGTTTTCTAATCGAGGTCTTCATAGCTATTTTCTGCAAACATTCAAAGTAAGTGGAATTATGATGTAAAAACAGTCTTGGACTAACTCTTCGCATTGAGTATTCCCGGTAGTTTACAAAAGAGGGAGGTGCTTTTAAACTTTCCACGAATATTAAATTTATTTTCACATAAGACATATATTTATACAGGGTGTTACAAAAGGTGATGTCCAAACGGCAATGGTTGCGTTAAGTCATTTATTATTATTTTAAATAATTATTTTAAGTCAAGTTAAGTTATTTAAGTATTATTTGAAGTTAATTATTCTAAGTAACTAAAAGTGTTAGATTCATTTATTAGAAGTATATAACTATGCTTCTATTTAAAAAAAACTTCGAGTTTGGGGACACCTTTGTACTTCTGTTACTTTATTTTATTTCAGTGCCTCAGTTTCATTTGCATTACTTCTATGATTTCCCTCCTCACGAAATGCCTTATATTCTTTCTGTATTAATTTATTGATGAACTGCTAGTCTATGACAGTACAATATGTTTAGCATAACAACACATTCTGGATAAAGCCGTTGATTAATTAATACAGAAATGTCATATAAATCGGTCTAAGAAACTTACACTAGGAACAGTTTCACTGGCAATTTTTTATTTATATGTGATTACTATTAAAATAAATATCTTATAATTAATTTTTGTGTAAGATAAAAATTATTTAAATAAAAGATATAATTTAAATTAACAATAGTCTTTAGTTCCCTCTCTCTTTATTTTAAAAATCGTAATAACTTTCATGGACTACGTCATTTCTAGACCAATCTAATCTACAGAGCTGTCTCCAGAATAGCATCAGTGTAAATAAAGAAAGCAATAAATAAATTAGTATTAAAAAAGAATGCAGAATATTTCTATTTCTTCTAAGCTTACTCTTTTACCTTCACTCATTCGTAATTCACATACTCATATGTTGTTCAAATTCGCGTTTGCTAGCCAATCGTAAGAAATTTTCCTATTGAAGAGGATTTAGTTGCGGTTTTTAAAAATTCTCAGGATAAGTTTGATTGATTGCGGAAAAATTTTGTTTTAATCATTTTCACAGAATTGAATTTGTTAATTGAGAATTAGGAATTTGTTCTTATTCTTTTAGACTGATGTTCTGCATCTAATTTTACAAATTTGTCTATTTCATGTGTTAATTTCGTTATTCCTGCGAGCTGCAGAAACGTTACCTTTTTAAGTTCGTAAGAACGAAGATTAGTTTGAAATGCATTAGTTGATTTTAACCTTGTGTTATTAGTGAATGTTAGCTTGTGTTATATCTGAAACAACAACTCTTTAAAATATTTTTCATGACAGCTTTTTTGTCCCCGAAAGTATCAGATAACTACAAGAAAAACAAGACATCATTTACAGCTACTAGCCAATTAAATATATATATCTGCAATTTTAACACTTTAAAAATCGGGAATCTGGCAGTTGTGTTAGTTTGAGATTGCTTCCAGCTTAAAATAATGACTAGATCTTGAGATATTAGCAATGTGCCATTCGACCCATCATTATAAAATACAGAAATTTTAATGTCTTGGAAACAAATACTTCACATTTCTTTGCATTTTTAGCTAAAATGAGAAAAGAATAAGCAGGAATAGGATGATTACAAATTCTTCTGAGGAGTACTTCCTGAATGTTCGAAAGACAGAATGCTGAACTGATTTCTCAATCAAAATACTTGACACAGTGAGGTTAAAAATAGGCCTCTAAAACAGCAGTATGAAAAGAAGAATATCGTCTTAATCTCAAAAATGCATATCCATAATACCATATTTATCTCTGACGTATCAGACCCTTAGTAGTTCGAAATCAATCACTGCTAATGTCACCGAGAATCGTACGGTTTAGAGCTGCAACCATTACAGGTCACTCACCTCTTGTTTTGACATGTTTTTCCTTCGTCGGCTTTTTGATATTAAAAGCTGCAGTCAATCGTCTCCCACTTAACTTTCTAATTGTAGTTTTAGCTTCTCATTCAGAATGAGCGTATAGCTTTCCTTACACTTATACCGATGTTATCGTGGTCTTGGCAAGCACGTGCTAAATATTCTTTTTAACATCTCTAAATCGAAGGCAAGGAAAGAAGTTCATCGTGGGTAATTAGGCTGGCACGATACCTGAGATGATACAACTTCTGAGGCTCCCTGAAGCCTGTCGGAGACTGACAGACTATATGGGCGTATACATTTCTAGCTTGTTTGACAAATGAGCGTTTATAATCCTAAACTTGAGTCAGGAATTCATGATACTTTAGTAATGGTGATAGTCTTTCGTGAAACGTTCCTAATCCTACATAAATAAAAAGCGAAAACCATTTGTTCCATGTTGATACTTCGGGGATTTTATTCTTTATGGTATTTTTTTGATGGTTTCAGATATAGTTTCTACAGAAAGCGTTATTTAAACACAGTTTGTTTACAGAGGACTGCCAAGTCGACCAATCCAGTTTCCAGAGATGCAACTTTATATTTCAGATCTAGCTACTCGCAAATCAACGAATCCCTAAATCATCAACGATAACAATACACTGAAATGAATGGTTGAGAAGGTGCTATTTTTCACGGATTCTTTTAAGTGTGTCGAAAACACTAGAATGTTGCAGTATACATTTCGAGGCTTGATTTACAAAGGAGTCTTAAAATTCTAAGAAGATCCACTTAAGACACTGAGATAATTTATGGACCTGCATTCCAAAGACTTCTTACATTTTTTTTTTTGAGTTCGAAACATTTCTTTTTTGTCTTGTAAGTATCTGAAAGTTCAAAATAAAAATAGTCAGAATTTAACAATTAAATTAATATAAACACAATGTTAGATAGACGAGTAATCCCTACCAGACCTTTAATTTCTAACTTATTAAATGCAACGTCTCAAAATTTGATATAAATAGTAAATAAAATCACAATTTGTAAAGTTCGTATTACAATCTAACGTTTAAAAAATGTAACCACTTAAGTTTTAAAAAGCTTTAAAAATTGATTAAAAAGCTAAAAAAATATAAAAATCATAAGATTGAAAAGAAACTGTTGATATGTGGATAAAATGTAATCTGATGTTAAAATGGAAGCAGTTTTAAGGTGCAACTTAATGCAACATTTATTCTCTTTCTGGAGAAGAAGACTGAAACTATGCAGTTTAGGAACTCCGAATGATCGGATACGCAAATGGACTTCAGAATTCAGCATATAAATACAACCTTTATACACATTTAGAAAACAAAGAATTCATATTATTCGCTCTATTGTAAATAGTCCCTTTATCGCTTTATACTCTGTTTAAGAGTATACAAATGCATCAATAATGCAACTATGCATCTTATTTGACAGCATTTGAAAACCTTTAAAAAGCTTCTTTTACTTTCAGAAGAGGCAACAGAAGTAACATTCAACACTTTGACATCATTTGTTCGCAATAAAAGAATCGAAATTTTTTTCAAGTAGATAATCTTAATGTTCATTAATCAATCTGCTCTAATTTATAACCAACTTATACGAAGATTTCGAGGAATTTGGCAAGGTTCTTTTCATACCGTACTAGATTCAACATAGCGATGCGCAACAACAGAATCCATCTCCAAGACTCTAAGGTGCATCCAATAAGATAGAGTTAACTTTATTTGTGTCAGGAATGTGAGCAATAAATCAACTCTGCAACTTGAACGAATCTAAAACGGCACGGAGCTGTTTTTGGCCGAGGCACAAGCTGATCCAATCAACCTTCGCACAAATGGAACAACAACACTCTCTGACCTCTTCTCCCTTTTGTCATTTAAAATCTTTTTTGACGCCGCTTGCCATAAAACAACTGAGAAAAGGAAGTGTTTATTTTTTCTGTAAATGCTTTGTATACCGAAAAGATTAAATTTTAGTAACAAGTCCCATAGGCAAATTATGTTGACGACTAAGTACTTAGCTGTTTTCTTTGCAGCTTGCAGCTTGCAGCTAAGCCCCTAAGAAATTAGAATTTTCTTTTCTTTCGATCAAGCAAGAAGGGTTCATTTACATCATTTCAGAAAATAGATAAATGACGGTACCTAGAGATATCAAATTTTCAGTAGTCCTCCACCCGAATACGTGCACCTGCAAGACCGAATTTTCAACTCCGAATTTTATATTTCATATTTTATAAAACTTTAACAAATTTTTGAATTAACAGACTCAACGATTTAAAAGCGAGCAGTGGCAATACTGTACGTAGTAAAACATTTTTATCTCCAGCTCGAGAGACTGTCTATCGGAAATTCTAAAGATATGCTGCTTTTAAATATTTTGTGATTTTGCTGTTAAATTGAATTTAATGTCGCGTAATGCGAAGAATATGATATTTAATTCCTAAATTTAACATACAAAACATTAATAAGAAAAAGACAAAAAAATGTTTTGCAGGCTATCTTTCTAAGAAAACTGAACATTGATATGATAAACTGAGAAAAGACTAGAAAAATATAGATAAATGTCTGCTAACACTTAACTGAATTGTATGAATTTTATATCAAAATCAAGAAAATAATTTTTTTCTTGGCCGAGAAGCGTACCACTGAAGAGGTCGCTCGAGGGCGGGAGAGACGATGCTAAAAAAAGAGGGCGGTAAAAGAGGGCCGCAGCCTCAATGAAATGAAATAAAAAAAATGGTGTAAGTGCGAAAATAATTATGCTTAATTTTAAAACTAAAAGGACAAAAAGAAATGATTTAGGAGGCGTGGGTATAACAACAGACTGGTAGACTGCGAGATCATCGAAAGCGTAAAAAGCTTTAAAAAACCCTTTTGCGCCACCATTAAAATCTGAAACATTTTGAGGGTTTTTTTCGGAGGGGGGGAAGCATTTTCATATGAATGGGATCTGAGTTACAGTATTTTGATGTAGCTTTAGAATAAATATTAACTGAAAGTTAGCATTTTTTTATTTCCTTCTGGAAATAATGTTTAAGTTTTACAAATTTTGATCAATTTGAATTTATTTATAATATTTTTCGTTTATCTGAGTTGCCTTGGTGTTATTAAATTTGTTTATTTAAAAAATAAACATCTGAAGTGGCTTAAAAATATAATGCGGAATTACTTGCCTTTAAGTTTGTTTTGTTGAAAAACCGCTAGAAAAATTAATTTTAAACACACAGTGGGATCTCAAAAAAAATAATACTATTTACAACTAATACAGGGCAATTGAAAAAATCGAGTATTGCACTGCATTAACAGTTGCGAACCATTTTTAATTTAGCAGCATTTTTTTTAAATAACAGGAAAATTTGAAATTTTTGTTTCAGAATATAATTTATTATTCAAAAAGCAACTAATTTAATAATAATTTCTATTAATTAGTATCAACTAAATTTATTGGTACTTGAAATAAGCAAGCTTTTTTTAATGATAGTTATTTAAAAATTTTAAATTGTTTTGTTTTGATTATTCATTCTTAATCTGTGGTTTATTTAGCAAGGAATATAAGAAAATTTACCACTCCCCCAAAATAAATATGCGTTTATAACAAAGCAATTTACTCATTCTCATTGAAAGGATTTATTTTAGATAATAGTAAATTATGTTTGGAATTATTTATGCATCCTTAAACCTCATACACCTGTGTAGAATATACAAACCTGGGACCAAATGTTCTAGCTCCTAGAGCCATTGATTTCAGTATGACAACTCGAAGTAAAGCGATCATCGTTAAGAAGAAAGCATTCTACGTAAATATTTTGATGCTACTTTAGGACACTGGTACATCTTTCTTGATTCTAAAACTGTAGAGACATTAGGTTACTTCGAAGCAGGAGAGAGGAAAAATGAGCAATGCTCTCATCGGGACTCGAACCATGGACCTCGCAACGAGCGTGCTGACCACTACATCACAAAGGCATATTAAGAAGGCGGGAGAAATACATTATATACTCCCCCTTTTACAGGGCGATTGGGGATTAGGGGACCCAATCGCCAAATCTTCTTAGTTTTTAGTATGCTAAGAAGACAGGAGAAATACTTTATAAACTCAAGAATTATTTTTCTCTCGCCTGATATATATATCAATGTATAAGGTAAATGGGTGATACGTACTGAACGCTATGAATATCGAGATCGCTATACGGAACATTACGAACAAGGTGACTTTGCTAATATCTAAGAACAATGTTTTCGTAAACTATAAGGCGGGGGTTTTGCAACCGAGAGGGAGGGAAGATTTCATGGTCTTAAGAAAGAAATTGTTCGACCTTAGATTGGTAAATTTAAAAATAACGAAAAACATATAGCAAGGAACAATTAAGACTTGGTTGAAATTCTGTGACCCAAAAGGATTGCGAGAAAATAATGGAAATGTTTCCTTACTGGCGCTTATTAAATGGAATAATAATATGTAAATAATATAGCATTAAAATAGAGCATACTATTATTTATTAAATGAAATAAACTTTAAATTTGCTTATACGTTTACAGCATATTAAAATAAAAAAAATTTAGTTTTCAATTTTTAGTATTTGAAATGCATAGCTTTAAAAAAATTTAACTAAAAATCTGAAAGGTTGCAGATTTTAACAGTCGCACGAAAAGATTTGTTAAGATTTTTGAGCTCTTGCTGAGCCCTCAGTCTACTAGTCTGCTTTGCACTCACTCCTGCTAATCCCCCTTTTTTGTCTTTTTAGTTTTATTATTAATCATCGTTTTCTTCTCATTTACGTCACATAAAGTTCAACTTCAAAATTTTTAAAAGCTGCATAGCATACGTTAAGAATTCCTGATGCAGTGTTAAGTGTCGGCATACATTTTTATATTTGTTCAGTCTTTTTCTCAGTTTATCGTAGCAATATTAAGTTTTCATAGTAAGATGACTAACAAAATGCTTTTTTCTCTTTTTATTATTAACTTTTAATGTGTTAACTTTATTTATTAAATGCAACTTATGCCACATAAAATTCAATTAGAAAAGTCACAAAATATTTAATTACAGCATTTAGAATTTCCGGTAGAGGTTGCCATACGTATTTTTATATTAGATATATTATTTCTTTAAAAACTAGTCGCTCGCGCGGCGAACCGCCTGAAATAGTTATCATAAAAAAGAAAAAGTGGTATATAATGATTTAAATGAGTCCAGCTTGTGCACTTTTATAAAAATACTGAATATATCTAGCTAAATATCTCATATTTTGAATACATGTTTATTTAAATGTTTATTTTAATGCTTATTTAAAAGAAGAAAAAATTCTTAACTGTGTTTATTGCTTATAAATTGCGTAGTTTATTAGTCAATAACCTTTCAGATTAAATTTGAAATTATATTAAACTTTTACTGAATGGCAACACCGCAGCAACATGTTGTTTTCACAAAGCCAAGTTCGTTAATTAAAAGTGAAAGATAAATATTTATATTTCTCCGAATGGCAACATCTCGCGCGTTGGAGGTAAAAATGTTTTATTTCGAACTGCGTTGTCATTGTTCGCTTTAAAATTGCTGAGTTTGTCAATAAAATATTCGTTAAACATTTACAAAATATAAAATTAATAATAAAACAAATTCAAAATTTGTTCTTCCAAGTGCACCCGCCCCGGTGGAGGAATACATGATTAAAAATTTAATGTCTTTAAGTACTGTCGTTTTTTCACAATGCAAGCAATATACACACATGCATGCAGATTCTTCATTATTTAATTTCTTTAAAAATAATGCAGGGAGAAAATGTTTGGTGGCAACAATTTGAAAAATTATACGCCGTTTATAATGAACCAACACAAAACCCCATTTCGAGATTAATAGCCCCATTTGGTTGAAAAAGACTTGATTTAGAGCATGCCATTCTTATATGTTGTGAGGAGAAGGCTATGAAGAAATGAAGTTTAACAGCCGCTGTTCTAAAGGCATCAAAATGCGAACAATTTAAATAAAGACGAACCTGTTTAATACCTTTCCTTTCCAGAAAGTACATATAATAAAATTGCTGTTGATCTGAACGACTGAGATTTTTCCAATACACATTATGTTTATTTTCTGATTTCACTTTTCTTTAAATAGATTGCCCATTTTTTGGGGGGAGGGCAGAGAATTTTTCAAGACACCATTTGGTAATTTCCCTATATAATGTAAATTTTAGTTAGGATACTTGCGTTAATTTGATTTAGTGTGCTGCTATTTGAGCGTTACAGTGAGAAAGAAAGCCATAAGTGTCACATGGGTATAAAAATGGTTCATTAAAAATTTCTGATTTTATGGTAAAATTCCTATACGAATTATCTGATAAAACCTGAGAACTTGGCATTATGACAAAAATCATTTAATATCCTCAAACAAAAGAAAACTTCAATATTTCATTCCGCGAAAGAAAACTAATTTCATCCCTAAAAATCAGAAATTAATGATGTATGCGTTTTGTAAAGTATAATTTTTTACGTTTCGATTAAAACAATTAACTCTCTGGACGTAATTTACGTCGAATACAAGGTTGTCGATTTACCTGCTCTATTCTCTGGAGTAGTTTTCAGAATTAGAATACTACTGTTTCTCGCGTTTCAGCAACACATTTTATTATTTTGTTTATAGTCCTGACTCCATATATATGGCGTATAATTCCTAAAAGTATTTTTTTTCACAAACATTGAAAATTTTATTTGTCCGAACTGGATAGTATCCTTTTTACTTCCTTGTACGAAGGAAAGGAAGTACTATAATCGCGAAAAATTCCGGGTACCATATGTCAATGAAAATATCCATTTTGGCCGCTATAGAATGCAATTTAACGATGTTTTTGCTTGCCGTCTCTACGTAAGGACAGAATAAAGGACTGTATTCCTCCAAACGAATTATAAAACTGAGTTATGCATTCAGAAGAGACTTTTTTCATAATCTCTGTCCGTACGTACGTATGTATGTATGTATGTATGTATGTATTTCGCATAAATCAAAAACGAGTAGCTTAGAATGTTGAAATTTTGTATATAGGACTGCTATAACATGTAGATGTGCATCCCTCTTCGGTTGCAATTGGCAGCACGAAAAGTATATATATACATATATACACCTACTCTGTTACGTGAGCTCAGTTTTTTTATTCTTATATGCTGGTAAATTGCGCATTTTTTGCTTTAAAAATGATTGAATTATGTTGTTCTTATCTTCCGGTTAAGGTTTTTTATGCCTTTAGTAAATCTGCATGCAATATTTCTAGAATTATCAACAATTTGAAAGTTGTTTAAGTGTGGCTAAGCCTAATTATTTTTACCATCGCAGACATATTTGGTTACATTCGAAACTTAGCAGAATAGTGGATTTGTTGCCAATCTACAGAAACTAAGCTTCGCAACAGCAAAGATAACGCCTTCTTTTATTATTGCGAATTAAATCATGCTTAATATATTCTGAAATTTATTCTAAGAAATAAGTGTTTAAGATTTACTTCGTAATTTTTAATATAGATATTTTGAGTTTTTATGTATTTTTGCCTTATCGCGAAGTGAGAACTGAATTAATTGAGTGAGAAATGCTGAATCGTTTGTAAAAAACTGCTACTACTTCTTTTTTTGGTTTGTTTGTTTGTTTAATTTGTTTTCTACATCGTTTTAGATTTATTATAGTATTTGAATACAACATGTGGCAACGATTAGATAAATTAGATTAGATATTTTTTTTTGCATTCTGAATTATAAAATGAATAAGATGAACGCTGTTAAGTGAAACTAGCGGATGTCGCTACGGTAAATAAATATAGCGAATTTTAAAGAGTGCATTTATTCTATTGCATTTATGCGCTATCGACGAAGTAGATTTAATTCAATGCAATAAGTTTAAATGCAATGCACGAAAAATGTATATAATTTAATATTCCACAGAAGGACATTATGTGGTGTATACATCAGATTTTTTAGATTCATATACAAGATTTATTTCATTAAATAAATTAGAAACATCTCAGTTTTATATGCATCATTTAATAATATTATTTCTAAATATGATTAGGAAAAATAACTTCAACATTACTGTGTTAAACTTAATTTTTTTATTCCTTCAAACCACATACAGGAAATAATACTCATCCATAATTACAATACAATATGAAAATTTATGACAGAATAGATAAGAGTAATTGACGATATTTCTTCCGGCATCAATGTTAAAAAATTTTGACATTCCTCTCAGAACAATAAAAATTCGATTAGGATGTATTGCGAGAAATAACTGAACAACTTGAATTAACTTGTCAGATAAACTTGAGACAACGGCAGCCTAATTTTAAAAAATACAATTCATTTTTTTTACATGGCTGCGACAATGCAGATCATTTTCTAGATGTGCACTGTCCTTGTGAATTTCATTTCTTTCCTCTTCTTTATCATTACATCAAGAAAAACCCAAACTACTCTTTAGAAAATTACATTTTGGGTTTCGTTTAATGTAACGAAAAATTAAACTATTTCTACGGGAAATCTAATTTTAATTTAATGTACTAAAACATCTCAATATTCCAAGTTATGAGAAGTAGAAGTTTAAAAAGGGCTACTACATTTTGTGTCTTCAATAGGCTAGAGGCTTCATAAATTAAGAAAAACCATTCCGGTAACTGACCTAATACTCGAAATCCTTTCCTTTACTTCCCGCGCAACTGAATTCTATTGTTAAACTCACAGATGACAGTTCATTTAACCCTACATTTAAGCTAAGAATAGTAGCTCAAAATTGTTTGTTCAGCTTTATCCCCTCTCTAAAGCTGTCAGTTGATGCTATTACAAAGGAAACTTACGAACCGTAGGTGGGTAGGTAAAGGAACGTTAACATGGGGGTGGTAGTCTGTCATAGCCAGCAACATCAATAAGTGCTTTTCATTTGGTACATGAATATTACCATCTTTAACATATCGCACAAGCTAATCCTAATCTTCTTTGGTTATTATTGGAAGATATGTTATACAAAGCGTTCAAGTCATAACTTTGTATGAAATCGTTATAGAAGAAAGCAGGGCTTGGGCAGTGTTCCAGAGGAACGAAAAAATGGCACTTTTTCTACAAAATAATATATTCCAGTGGCAAAAGAACGATGGTAAGCAAATTGTTCTTGACCTCAGTTGGAAAATAAAAACCAAATGATTAAAATGATGTCTCTTATTAAAATTCAGTCTTATTATTGCCCATAAACTAGACTCTGAGTAACATTTAAATGTCGAGTAGTGGCATTTCTGACAGTTTCATTTATTTGATGTCGTTCATAAATTTCATGTCTTTATTGACCGCTTCTCTTAAAAGGCAATATAGTTTGTACATTTGCATGTGTTTTTTCATCATTAGATGTTTCGCCTTTAAGGAAGGAAAAATAGTGCCCCCTATTCTGGATAAGAATCACATCAACAGCTTATTTGAAATTTTATCCACGCTGCTAAATCATTTCTTTGTTGTAACACGCTTGGACTTCACATTTTACTTCCAAAAAGTATTGTTTAGCTTTCACGCGCACACACACAAATTTATTAATAATCAGTAAAACTATGAGAAATTAAGACAGTTCTTCCAATATGTCCTTTCTGGGTAAATGCTTAGCATATTGGTCTAGTATATGGAAAATATAATAAAATCCTTAGTAACTGGCACCCGATTAACTAACAATATCAAATTTAATTTTTAAAGTCTAAATTTAAATCTAAAGTTTCTGTACATAAAATAAAAGATATATATAATGGGCTAAGACTTAAAAATGGATTTTTTTTTATGTTTTTGCCGCCTAACGTAACAAGTCTTATCTAGCCAATGAATCTTCCAGAATGTAAAGATGGACTACCGATCCTTTTAATGCGGCGTTGTGCAAACGTTGAAAGTTCCATGACTTTCATAAGCAATTCACATTGGAAAACGCCATATTTGCTTTCCGTCTTCCCTGAAAGATGTAAAGGATACTACGCTACGCCACTATATAAGGTATTTCTCCCGGCTTTTTGGCCTTGATGCGTATTCGAGACGTCCGTGGTTCTAGTTCTAGCGAGGGCATTGCTCATTTTTCACAACTCCTGCTTCGAAATAACCGAATGTCTCTACAGTGGCGCCCAAACTAAAGGTGGTGGATGATGATTCTCCACCTCCAGGATTTGGCGATTGGGTCCCCTAATTCCCAGTTGCCCTTTAAAAGGGGGAGTATATAAGGTATTTCTCCCGCCTTCTTGCCATGCCTTCGTGATGTAGTGGTCAGCACGCTCGACGCGTATTCGAGAGGTCCGTGGTTCGAGTCCTGGAGAGGGCATTGCTCATTTTTCACATCTTCTGCTTTTAAAAGCCTAATATCTCTACAACTGTTGCAGTAAATTCTTGCTCATATTCATATAACGAGTCGGGTGACAAACACATTCTTGGTTTTAAAACACATCTGACATCTGGGTCCGACTTATTAAATTTAATTACACTGTATAGTCATTAAATTATAGCAATGCAGTGATTTGTGAAATGTGCAGTGCTCTCTCGGACCTCTCGAATAGGCCTCGAATATATTTTCAGTTACTCCACGAAAGCATGCGGGAAACACTTTATATAAGCTCCCTTTTAAAGTACTTCGGGGATGACGGGATCCAATTGCCAAATCATAGTCATAACGAATTATCGCTCCCACCTTCTTAGTTTGGACTCCACTTCCAGAGTTTTACCTGTAGAATTTTTCCGAGGTCAAGAAACTGAAAAAATCCGCAGTGCGTTTGCTGGCATTCGAACTCCCAACCTCCCGATTTCGAGTCGAGTGTGCTTCCAGTTACACTGCGAAGACTTGTAGAAAGAAGAAAGAAAATGCCTTATAACAGATCTGGAGAAAACTACTTTTAGTGAAGAGGAGGTGAAGGTTTAGATGGATGTAGACAATTCTGTAACCGGCGCGTTTTCTCAAGACAACGATTAAATAACCGGACATGTGTTGAGAAAAAAGAGGATGATAATGAGAAGGGCAAACTGAAGATAAAGACTACATACGGAGCAAAAACGTAACGTGGATAGACTGCAGATTTTAATATAACTTGATGGGAAATGTTCATCTATGTCAGTAAATGATATTCGGAAGTTTCATTGTATACATAACAAATTTTTAAAATTGCGATGACAATCTTTTAAGTAGACAGACATTCGAAGTTATACACCCTCATACTAAGAAATTCGTAACTTTTTATGCGATAATAAAAATGGCAATTTTAAAAATGTTGCCAAACGTTATGTTCCGGAAATATAAAATCTTGTTATGTGCAGAAAATATAACTGGTAGACTTTGCATTCCGCAGTTTCTACAGATGGCGCCGCAAAACATAAATAAGTAAAATAAATGCATATTCAATATTTATAGATTTGTTAATCGTAAATCTAGGAATGCTTATTCAATTATTCGTAAAAATTCTTCTATCTGGAGTCGGCGCAGCACCGGTAGTCTGCCGGTTAAAAGGAATTCTGCTGTACTTTACTTATTTCAGACAACATTTAAATTCATGATTATCTTTAAAACTCATTCTAGTATCTTACCAAACATCTATTATACTTGAGAAACTTGAAATTGAACGATATTGAAGATGTTCAAATTATTAAAGATTGTATATAGGAAAGAGTTCATTTATACAAATATGTATTAAAGTATCATTACAATGTCAAGAACTTCCAAATTTTATTCAGCACAAAAGATGCTATTTTTAAAGCTGCTAATACTTAGAAACACATGAACAATAAAGCAGTATGAAGAGCTTGACCAAAAATGTGGCCAAATGCTTTGAAGCAAAGTCCTATAGAAAAAGGGAATCATTGAAATCATCCGATAAACAATCACTCTGATTCACTGTAAACAGTTGGAAATCTTCCTGCGAACAATCCACCAATCACGCTTTTAGATTACAGAATTCTTAAAGGGAGGGAAAGTGACAGAAAGGATTTGAGAGCAGTACTAAGACGAGTGTTGAATACACATGTAGCAAAAGAAATCGAAAGTAACGGAGAAGAATAGGAAGATTTGGCCCAGATTACTTGATATGTGTTTAGTGAGATACTGAATATATTTGTGGAATTCTCTGGAAAAAGTGAAAGATGTAATTTCGGAAAAATAATGAATTTATATTTTATAGAGTTATTTTTACAATGAAGCGAATAAACAATTGAACCATCCTCACTTGTAAAGATTACATGAACAGACAATATTGCTGACTTTTATATGACAATATATGTTAAATTTATATCAGTTATTATTAATTTTGACACCCTTTCCTTTCAATTCTTGTTTCCCACTTACAACTCCCTACCAGAGTGAGTTTTGAGAATCGCGCTGAATGCGAATAATTTAGTAATTAAGTAAATAAGTAGTACTTAAAGGAAGGTCTATTTACTTCGAAAGAGAGAGTACTTAGGAGTCCTTAGTTTGGCAAACACTCGCCACTAAGGACCTGTTTATACTTTTAAGGACCACTAAGGACTACTAAAGACCACTTGACCTGTTGATACTACTAAGGACTACTTGACCTGTTGATAATCGCCGGGTAGTTTAAATTAAAGGCCAACTATGTTAAATATTCGTGTCTCGCTTCGGCTATGTCTATTTTAGTGTAATATTAGATTAGTTTCTCATTTTATCTTGATTTAAAAGCCCGAGTGGAGGCTTTCCTGAAAGCCCTAAAAGGAGCCATCTGTTATTATTTCTTTGAGTGAATAAAAGGGTATTTTAATCCTTATCGAGTCTCGTTGTCTACCTGAACTCAGCGATAAAGCTCCACTTAGTCCACTAGGTTCTTCGGCATTTTATCATAGACAAAGAAGTGAGGAATATTATAACTGCAATGCAAAAACTGAGTTCAAACTATTAAATTTATCTGTTAATAAACGTGACGAGTTTCAAATGTTTATAGAAAAGCACTAAAGCGCATTTTTGTCTTTTCTCAGTACATCTAATAGTGCGGAAAGAAACTTTTTTGTGGGATTATGCAATCGTACCCTGATAATCGAGCTGGCGAAAATCCCGAATATGCTGGACTATTGGACTTCAACCCTACGTCTGCATTTTAGGTTTATTTTCACTCTGTAAGATCCAGTTTCTCGAATTCCGAGAGTAAGTCATTCATCTCCTGAAGGAAAAGGTATATGTTTTCTTACGTTCGATGATGAGATATTTGAGGATTTTATCGCACCATTAAAATCATAAAATTTATGGATAAAGGGGAGATTATGTAACAAATCAAATTGCACGTAGTGTTACATATGTGAAGATGTCCCATTGCATACATAGCTTCGAAGAGATTGTACGATTGAATATCTTTTGCAAAATTAATCTTACTTCCTAGTTTAATAATTTAATCAAATAAGGGTGGCTTCATAATTCGGCAATTTTAATCACATGACGCTTTTAAGGGAAAAATATGTGAAATTTAGGTGTTTTACACGAACTTCCTTAGATAAATGTTCCAGTAGATAAATTGTTCTTTATCCTACTACAGATATTTTAGGAAAGAAAAATTATTCTGTAATATGCAAAATTTGCCCCGAAAATATTAAAAAAAATATGGTTTCAAATATTTTTATTTATAAAAGGAACTCATAGTGTTAGATGTACGGGATCATATAAAAATTAATTTTAGAAAGATGTAAAATATCGAATTTTATCATGTGCTCGAAAAAGACCTTGATATCTTTGTGCCTTTATATAGATGTTTTGATGCAAAAGGTATTTACGGTCCCAGTACTTTCATTGATGATATTTCTCATCTTTTTAATTAATAATGATGGCTTACCTATTTATTGATTTTTATATCGATTTTGGCCGTAGAATATACTTTTTCATTTACACTTATTTCTTACGGGAACTGTGTAAGCTTTGTATATGTTTTAGTAAAGTGTCACATGGCCAAAATCGTCTTAGTCTGAAAGTGTACTTTATTTGATTAATTTAATAAATGCTATCACTTGTCTACGTCAAAACTCAGGAGATAATTCAGTACTGTAATCTTTTCGAAGGTATATAAATTATGACATGAAGAGAGTTATAAGAGTTCTGTAAATCAAGGAATTTCTCGAAATTAATTATATTTGGTGCCACGTTAAGTAAGCGGACAATTTTAGCAAGCGTTACATCTGATTTTTGTCTGTTTTCTTTGTCTAGATTTAGTCGAAATAATAAATGTGGTATTTCAGTGCACGTACATGAGATATTCAACCTTTTTTATTTGATATTTCCGTAATAATAGTAAATTGGAAGAATTTAAGGACTTACTCGCGAAAAAATTGAATGGCTATAAAAAATGACGTCAGTCCTCTTCACCAATTTATCTAGTGGCAGGTATACATTCGATGACTTGACAATTCACACGTCTTAACTTGCCACTATTTACATGATTGCGGTGAATCGGCAATATTTTCTTCGATTCACCAAGGAACCGATTTCATTTGCAATTATATTCATATTTATGCTTGCGTTATAAATTAATACCTGTACTTTACTGTCAGGAAAAGAAGGATAATTTCATTTAAAAGAAAAAGCTTTTGATTACTTATTCTCAACCACACAAAGCCTCGACTTTCAAAGGAGCCTCATATATTTACCATGAAATTTAAAACAGACGAAATTTCATGTATGTTTTCAGTTCGCGGTTTCGTAAATATAAAATCAGAAGTAGAAGCCTTCAGAAAAAATGATTCAGGAAATCTTCATAAATCCCATCAACAGTGTAAAGAATGTTGAAAAGATTCAAAGTCCTACTTGCCACATCCTGGTACATCCCCTTAATACATCCCTCCATGTGCTTTGTGTTACGTCTCAGTATATCTCCACGATATACTCAAGTATATTCAAGAAACCTAAACCGGTATAAGAGCTAAGAATATACATTCTCAAAAGTCTCCTGGAAAATGCAGCACTAACTCAGGATGTTAAATGACCGGGTTCGAAACACATTCACTAATTTACATCTGTAGGATATCTTGGCATACTTCAGGACATAGCGATTTAAATAAGACCTTGTCGGAATATTAAATTACAAATTCTGCAGAAAATATGAGAACAAGATGCTTAGGATATCTTCACTCAAGATGCTGCAACTTAAAGAAGACATCTTGATGAATACTGTATGTTACTGTGAATAGATCCATAACTGAATTAAAGATTGTATAAAATCAATAAAAGCGTTTTATACTGTACTTGTTTTCAATGTGTTTCAGGGAAATAAACGAGACTAGTTCGAAATGTATTTTATGTAACATGCAGTAAATTAAAACTATGAAAACAAAACGCAAAAAAAGAGGCGAAACATACTTTTTTGTTAAATAGGAAAATTTTATTAAATTATAAAGTTATTTCATAAAATATATTATATGCAATGTAATTTGCGTCAGTTGCATTTATTATGCCGAAACTATTAGATGGGGGCTGTCTAACAAGTTTTGTAACAACCCAATGTCTTTGAAATTCAAGCCTTGTAACCACCTAAAATGTTTGTTCAATTTTGGAAAAGCTATACCAATATTCCTCGTTAAACAAACTATACGAAGAGAAACCTTTCATATTCACCCCTTTTTTAACAAAGCATGTTCACATTTTGAGCAGCATCACCACAAGAGCGCGTGCAAATGGTAAAATATCATCCACGTAATACGTTTCTAAGACGGGAGTTTATTTGATCGGCTGTTTAGCACGTGTTGGAAAACCCCGGAGGTACCACAAGAGGGATGTGGTAGACAAACAATATACAAAAGAGGAAGTAAAATTGAAGAGGAGGGATGAAACGGAATTAATATCAGTATGAGTGGTTATTAGACAGATAGGTCGCGCACCTGTCAGATGTTATAAAAAGTGTTAGAAGCGGTAAATTATTACTTTTTTAACTGTTGTTTTTTCTTCAACAAAATGTTTTTTTCGAAGATCTCAGTTATATAATAAATGGAAAATGAGCATTAGATGCTACTTTATCGTACATAACAGATGTATACATATTAAGTTAAGAAAGATCATGTGTGGCGAAATCTAAACCACTCTTTTTTATTGTTTATTATTTTGTAAGGTATGTTTTAATTTAGTTAACCTTTCCTGGCTTGCTTCGTTTCAACTTACAACTCCCTACCAGAATGAGTTTTTAGGATCACGTTGAATGCCAATGAGGAAGAAATAGTATGAACGGAAAGTTCAACTTTCTTCGAGAGAGACAGAGCTAGGAATCCTGGGTAGCGCGCGTTTACCTTCCAGCTAAGTTTCTCTAACTGCTGTTACGGTCGGCCGTATATAAAGTGTCTTTTGAATGTTCGTCTAGTTCTACTTTAAAACTAAGGGTCAACTCCGTTATATTTATCATAGCGTCGGCTAAATATTTTAGTTAGTTATAGTTAGTTCTTATTTCTTATTCTTTAATCCCCAATGGGGAGCTTTGTTGTAAGCCCGAAGAAAGGGCCCGACTGTTCATTTTATTTTGAGTGAGGGTAATTAACCTTTCTTAAGTTTACGATTTCTGTTATTTTGAACTAAGTGATAATTCGATTAACAGTTTACTAGGTTCCTCGGCATTTAATTGAGCAGAATAAGAGGAACTCCACAATTTCACTTTTTAAATATTTTTCTTTCATTGTTATTATTATTATTTTCGTAGATTTAATAATCTTTGATGTTTAATACATAGAATACTAGTTGGAACGTTTTGCAATTAACATTATTTTCTTCTAGTGAAAGGTATAAACTCACTAAGTGTGAGAGTAAGGCATCTCGAATATTTTATTTGTCAAATACTGTTCTAAGATTGAAAAATCACAGGTTCAGAGAGATCCGTGCACTATACCATTAACGGTGACAAATGCTTACCTTGTTAATTATAGAGAGATTACTATTATTACCTATTTTGCCCTTAATATCTAAATTTTAATATTGTTATTTGGATACTAAAAGGAAGAGATGGATAATGTTTCAATAAAATGTATGTATAAAGGTTTCTAACAATGCAACAAATTAAAATCAATATAACCATGTTTATGTTAGAAATCATGGTATATCATTGTTTGCGCATGCTCAACTATCAGCAGCGCCCCCGAGCGGAGAGCGGCTATAGAGACTGTGTGAGCCCTTTGGGCGGAGAGCCGCTGTGTGTGAGTACTGAGTTGAGTGTTAAGTTTTCAATAAAGAGTTATAGGCGGCAAATAAATATTCATGATTATTTTGTGTAAGTGTCTTCTTAACATGGTCCGTCGAGCCGGAGACCTATGAATTAAAGTGAAAGTGTATAGTGATATGCTAAATGCTTATGGAGTGAGGGTGACGATTGCTATCGAATTCCTAAAGCGATCCCAGTGATTTGAGGTAAGAGCAGTTTCCTTATTTAGATTGATTTATAGTTTAAAATATGTCAGGAATTGCCAAATTAAGAAAAGACGAATTAAAACTCGTCGCTGTGGAGTTAGGTTTAACCGTCGCGGAAGACGCGAAAATTGTTGATTTAAAGAAGTTGATAGAGACTAGTGAGGTTTTCAAAACCGATCCTGAGTTAGTAAAAAGCGTAGTTGATTATGTGCTTGAGGAAGCTAAGAAACGCAAAGCCGAAATCGAAACTAAGCTAGAGTTGGAGAAAATCAAACTAGCCCAACTGGAGAAAGAACTTCAGATCGCTAGTGTGCGAAAGGAGTTGCCTCAAAATACGTCGCTTTCGATAGTAGAACCATCAAAAGATAGTTTAGAAAATTTAATTAAGAGTATTAAAACACTATGTATCCCAGTACCCTCTAGAGTAGAGTCATTTAATCTTTTTTTCCAGTCCCTTGAGAAAGCGTTTAAAACCAAAAATGTGGCCGATGAGCTAAAGTCGGAAATTCTTTTAAATATTCTGGGTGAGAGAGCGAATAATTTAATGGTTTATTTAACTGAAGAAGACTTGTGCAGTTATGATAAGCTTAAAACAATAGTGTTGAAAGAATTTCAACCTACGCCACAAGAGTGTTTAAACAGTTTTCAAACAGCGCAAAAATTACATTCAGAGAGTTATGTGCAATTTGCGTCAAGATTGAGTGCTACATTCGAGTATTATTGTCAGTTGCGTAAAGTAAGTGATTTTAAGTCATTGTGTGAATTAATTGTCTCAGATAAAATATTCGGTTCACTTGATCGCGAATTGATGACACATATAGCAATTAAACAAGGAGAATCGTATCTTAAACCACAACAGCTAGGACGAGAATGTGACATTTATTTAACATCGAAGGGTAAAGGTAAAAGTGAATATAATTTATATACGAAACCTTTTAACGGGAACGAAAGTAAACGGCATGAAGGTCACAAACAGCAAAAGTTTCAGAATTCGCGTTTTCAGAGAAAGGGATCGAATGTGTTTTTATCAGAAGAAAAAAGTGTTAAATGTAATTTGTGTAAAAATAATGAAACCCACACTTTAAATTCATGTCCGCAATTTAAAAAACTTTCGGTTCCGGAAAGAGTAGAGGTGGTTAAAATAAATAAGGTATGTTTCAAATGTTTGTCCCCTGAATGTAGTGCAAGAAATTGCACAGCGAGAGATTGCTTCTGTGGCAAGCCACATAATAAATTAATTCATTTTTCTAGACAAAATAAAAATAAGCCCGATCTTAGGACTCCTTCGAATGTCCTTGAACTGCAAACTGCAAGCGGGAATCAAATTGGCGAAAATGCATTTCCCCCTCTCTCTATGCAGAATTCAGACATAAACAAATCTGTCGTCGCCTCTAATTTTGAAAGAGCTAACGCAAAAAATGTTCTACTAAGTACAGTTCGAACAATGATTAAAAATCAGAGCTCGCAGTGGGAAGAGGTGAGATGTATATTGGACTCAGGCTCTCAGACATGTTTATTAAGCCAGCAATGTGTGAATCGTTTAGGATTAAAAAGCGAAAAAATAAATACATTAATCTCGTGTTTAAATGATTCATCGATGGTAGTGAAGGGTCGCGTTACAACAACGATCGCAAATAAAAACAGGAGTTTTGAGAAAGAGATAAATTTCCTCGTAGTAAAAAAAATTGCAGATCTTATACCACATCAGGTACTCAATGTAAATATTGAAGTTTCAGACTTAGTACCATTAGCTGATCTCAGTTTTAATATCCCAGGGAAAATTGATATGTTGTTAGGTGCAGAGATATTCTATGAATTATTGAGACCAGGACAAATTTATGCGCAAAATTCAAAATTGCTTTTACAAAATACAGTGTTTGGCTATGTCGCTAGTGGAAGTGTAGATCAAGTAAATGAGACTAAGATACATTGCGGATTCATACAGGAGGAGGATTTAAATAAAACATTAAAAAATTTTTGGGAAATTGAAAGTGTAGATCTAGAATTAACAAAAGGAAAAGAAAATTCTATATGTGAGGAACATTTTGTGCGAACGCACTGGAGAAATGAGGAAGGGAGATATGTGGTAACAATGCCCCTTAAAGATGATCCTTCGTGTTTAGGTCATTCTAGGGATATTGCTCTTAAAAAACTCAGATCGCTGTGGACTCGCTTGTCAAGAGATTCAAATTATCTCTCTTTATATCGTGATTTCATTCATGAGTATATTGAACTAGGACATATGAAGGAAGTTAAAGAAGAGAAAGAACCTGAAGTAACATACTATGCAACACATCATGCAGTATATAAACCCGAAAAAACTAGTACTAAATTAAGAGTCGTGTTTAACTGTTCAAGTTTAACAACTAACGGCATTTCACTCAATTCTCTCCAGTATAACGGTGGCGTTATTCAACAAGATTTATTCTCGATAATGATCGGATTTAGAATTCACGTATATGCCTTGACTGCCGATGTGAAAAAGATGTATAGAATGATACTGATAGATGAAAGTCAACACAACCTTCAAAGAATCTTGTGGAGTGATAGTGCTAATGAGACACCAAAAACCTATGAACTGGTAACAGTTACATATGGCACGGTCAGTGCTCCCTTCTTAGCAATGAGGACACTAAAACAGCTTTCGTTAGATGAGGAAAGTAATTTTCCAATGGCAGCACCTGTGTTACGCGAAAATTTCTATATGGATGATGTGTTATGCGGAGCTGCAACGTTAAAGGAAGCCAAAGAGTTACAACGGCAGCTTATAGCGATTTTGCAAAGAGCAGGCATGCATATGCATAAATGGTGTGCAAATCATTCTGAACTTTCTCTAAACCGAGAAGAATATAATTTCTCCGATCCAGTTGAAACAAAAACTTTGGGCGTGTCGTGGAAACCAATAAAGGATTGCTTTTCCTTTAGGGTGAAAGTAGAGCTTAGTGCAGCGTACACTAAGAGATGTGTCTTATCTTCCATTGCCAGAATATTTGATCCTTTGGGTCTTCTTGGTCCGGTTATAGCGAAAGCAAAGATTTTTATGCAGAAGCTGTGGCGTCTTAAAATTGACTGGAGTGATAGACTTCCTGCTGAGGAAAATCAGGAATGGCATCAATTTCTGATGACACTAGAGAGCATAAATAACATCGATATTGACAGACGTATAGTGGTTGATCAAGCTAAAACTGTTGAGATCCATGGTTTTGCCGACGCTTCTGAACGTTGTTTTGGAGCAGCTGTTTATTGCAAATCCAGCGATTCTTCGGGGAGAACATTAGTAAGATTAATTACGAGTAAGTCAAGAGTTGCTCCCCTTAAGAGCCTAACAATTCCCAGGCTTGAGCTATGTGCCGCTGTCTTATTAACAAAGTTAGTGAAAAAAGTCCTTACTGCCTTGAAATTAGCAGTAACTCATGTCTACTACTGGAGCGATTCAATGATAGTCCTCGCATGGATACAAAGGGAACCTGTGGACCTTAAGACTTTTGTTCAGCATAGAGTAGCCACAATTCAAAGCCTTTCATCTGCTCAACAATGGCATCATGTGACATCGGATCAGAATCCGGCAGATCTCCTGTCACGAGGTGTAGATCCAGATAAGTTAGTACATCACAAGTTGTGGTGGTGTGGTCCAGCGTTTCTGGTGGACAGTGACTATCCAATCCGGACAGTAACTATCTCGGACAAAGGTGAAGAGTTCAGTGCCGAACTTAAAACCTCATCTCATAAAGACTCTAAAGACATTTTACCAGTGTTGAATGTGACTGTGAACAATTTTTTACATAGTTTACTTAAATTGAGTAATAATTATATAACTATTTTACGTGTTGTTAGTTATATTTTCAGATTTGTGAATAATTTGAAAAAGCCCTTAGAAAGATTATCAGGACCAATTAGCGTGCAGGAAATGGTCAAAGCAGAATTGTTCCTGATACGAGAAACCCAAAATGAATGCTTTAGTGATGACATCCACCAATTACTACGTCACGGAACGGTCTTACATAAAAGTAAGTTAAAGAATCTGAATCCCTTCCTGGATTCTGATTCAGTTCTCAGAGTAGGAGGCCGTTTAGGTAAGGCAAATCTTACTTACTTTGCTAAACATCCGGCAATATTACCTAAAGGTCACAAATTTACATTATTAGTTATTCAACATTATCACAAAAAATATTTGCATGTTGGTGCAAGTGCATTATTGAGTCACACGCGCGAAAAGTTCTGGCCATTAAATTGTCGATCTATTTGTCGTAAAGTTGTACATGATTGTATTGTATGTTTTAAAAACAAACCAGTTGTGTGTAAACAAATAATGGGAAATCTCCCATCAGACAGAGTTGTACCAGATTATCCTTTTAATTGTAGTGGTGTGGACTTCTGTGGTCCATTTTTTATAAGATATCGTAACCAAAGAAAAGGAATTTTACATAAAATGTATGTTTGTATATTTGTATGTTTTGTGTCAAAAGCAGTGCAAATTGAAAAAGGTAATATTCATATAGGAGACTTAGTGTTATTGGTAGAGGATAATGTACCTACTCACAAATGGGTTGTAGGTCGAATAATTGATGTGTATTATGGTGATGATAAAAAAATTCGGGTTGTTAAAATTAAAACTAAAGCAGGTATATTTAAGAGATGTATTTCCAAAATCTGTGTCTTACCTATGCCCGAATGAGAATTGTTATAAATTATGTGTATAAGTGAAATTCTTTTGTAGTGTGCGTATGTGAATTTTCAATGAGAATTGTATCTTGTATTATGTATTGTATTATGGTTAAAGTGCTATTTTTACATAGTTACGTTATTGAATTTTTAGTGTTATAGTTTGTAAACTACTATGAAATTTCTCATACAATTTAGTGATTGAATGTTTCATAAACATTTCAATGCCGGGGGGCATGTTTGCGCATGCTCAACTATCAGCAGCGCTCCCGAGCGGAGAGCGGCTATAGAGACTGTGTGAGCCCTTTGGGCGGAGAGCCGCTGTGTGTGAGTACTGAGTTGAGTGTTAAGTTTTCAATAAAGAGTTATAGGCGGCAAATAAATATTCATGATTATTTTGTGTAAGTGTCTTCTTAACAATCATATTTCTCGCCTCCCCTTTTTTTAAGTAATTTTATCGTATGAAAATCGAGAGGACGAAATTAAAAGAATAATTTAATCTCCAAATTACGCGGTTGTAGTAAGAACATAACAAAAAAAAAGGTATTCATAAATAAACTACGGTAATTATCATAATCTTATTTACTTAGAAGAAACTGCATTCGCATAAGATCAATTAGTAACAGCATTAAAATTACTAATATCTAATCAGATATCTCCTTTGCTACGCACTTCTTGCATTTTGAAGCTCGCCAGATGTTACTAATATAAAGGGTGCTTACACATTTTTAGAACGACTTCAATAAAGATTTAAATAAGAATGCAAATTCCTAGCAACAGCATATTACTTAAAATAAGAAATACCGTATGCTTATTTGAAATTTACTCTTCTTTAAAAATGTCGCATGTAAACAAGCTGTGGATTGAAAAATACGTTTTCGCGCTTTTCGAAAAGAAATATTCCTATTCCAAAATTTTAAAAAATGTTGTGAAACCCAAGGTGTTATAATTCCTAACGGCAAAATGAGCAATATTATTAATCGTAAAGGTAAAACCATCAGTCATTACATCTGCATGGAAAGAAGACTTCAAACGTTTACCCGAAAAAGGTACATACTGTTTCTAATGTTAAATCGTTGGTAACAAGAGGGAATCCGTTGAAGCAGAAATCAATTGCACATCTGTAGCAACAATAAATTAAATAATAAATCAAGATTTACATCTTAAAAAAGATAAAAAACATAATACTTGCCGAAACAATCTAGCTTTTGCCGAGACTTATGGCTGAAAGCAGAACAATTTATAGAACCCTGTATGAAAACTGTTTAGCAGAAGATAAATGGAAATGTATTATGACCCTTTATAAAGCATGAATTTGCCTAAATGACTGCAATAAAAAAGGTTATTTATTAGCAAAAACAAACGGAAAAAATTACAGAAGCCTGATTTTGTCAATGCAAAGAAAATTTTATTAAGGGGTTTTATCATTGTTGCAGGATTCTTTTATAATAAGAAATTTAAAATGAGAAGCGTGGGAAAAAGCGTTAAAATCAACTCACCGTACCATTCCCTCGTTCCATTTCTTAATCTAATCACTTCCAAAAAGTCAAACTTCATCACGACTAAACAATAAGTCCTGCTTCGAAAAGTACAACTGCATTCCTTGAAAAAAGTCTAATGTAGGTACAGCACATGCACTTTTTCAACGTATTTCTGCGAAGTTCTCTGATGTTTCGCCTGTGAACTCTTGTGCCTTTGGTGTTTTGAAAAGAGCTCTTTATAAACTCAAATCCATCACAATTGATGGAAAGTAGAGACTGATTGAAGAGGAATGGAAATGAAAACCCCTGGAAATTAGATTTTCTTTCACAACGAAAAGATTTTCTTTCACAAAAATCACGATGCAGACTTATTTTCCCCCTCAAAAAAAGCCTTTCAGATCGAGTATTCAAAAAAAATTATTCTTTACATTTTTAAGTATTAATTAAACATCCCCGTTATCATTCTGAATATGTGTAAACACCCTCTGTAGTCCACTGTTACACCCTAGGTCTTAAATCATTTAATGCTGCTGGAACTGAGATCTATGTGATTTGATACAGCTTGCTAGTCGCCGCCATTGGCACCGTTGTTATCCTCTTTGTCACCGTTCAGTCTGTGTTCCGATGTACACTGATCTTCGGAATCATCAACAGAATTATATTTCCCCGTTTCTATAAGCTCTTCACTGCATGTGCTTTATCAGTCACAGCCCATGCATCCCAAATCCAAAAGCAAATCAATCAGTAAGTTGAAAATAGACGAATTGTGTAGACGAATGAAATATAAAATGTAGAGAAGTTGGCTTTGTGAACACTTTGAGAAATGGGAAAATTACATGAATCCATAAAATATTTCAGAATCTTGTGCTATAGCTAATGGGTAAAATATATAAGATGGGAGAATATGCTATTAAATGAGGTTACGGCCCTGCTCTTGCTGGACAAGAAAGATATCGTTAAACTCACTTGCATTAGAGAGAGTTGGTTTTGATTCGATCGATCCCTCTATTGGCAAACACTGCAATTACTATCTAACTGTGAGTAGAACAGGGGCGATTAAACACAATTATGCATGACTCAGTGACATCAGAAAGATCTAAAAACAACTTGCCGCGACAACACCAGGCAAACTTACCAAAGATTAAGTATTTCGGAATGCCTCTGGTATCCGACTACACCAACTATAACTATTCCAACTATAACTATAACTATACCAACTACCTCCATATTATAAAAAATAAATAGCCAGCAGAATTAGGAAAAAATGCATAATAGACCTTAAGGGAAAATCAAAGAGAAAGTCAACATGGCTTGAGAAAGTTTAAGGACAAAAATTAATTGGAAGATAATTATCCCCTTCATGTTCGGCGTAATTAAATTCGTAAGATTTATTTTTATCATCATGTTTTCTATTATGCTAAAGTCTGTCCTATACTTTGGCTGCTTCGTCTGCTTCGCCAGACTATATAAATAGAATTAAGAAACTGTATTTAAGAGTAAGTAGCTTTAGTCAGCCGTAAAGAAACTGCTTTGATTGTATCTGACGGGAATGATAATTTTACCAATTGGTATGCTTCTCCTTTGTTTTGAATATTCAGTAGTAATTGTAAAATTAAATTATTTCAGCAAAATTCTAGGATATAATTTATATACGTGAACTGAACAGTAGAAATCATTCCGTGCAGACTGTTGTTCTGAGAAATGAAGTAATTTTGCTTTCGCTGATTTCATTCTCTACTTCAATCTGAAGGCACAAAAAATTATCATTAATTTAAATTTTGCTACATTTATTTACAGTTTTAATATAGTTAGTTAAAGCCAGAAGGAAAATTTGTGTGGCAGTCCAAAAATTTAGACCAAATTTTAAAATTAAACCAAAACAAATTTAAATAAAAAAATTGCAACATTACATCCTAAGGGGCGTTTTTTTAATGTTTTGTGTATTACTTTTATTTAATAAATATTATGTTCTTCGCACATAAACCATAACACTCAATTCAACAGCAATGTCACAAAATATTTTAAAAATGAACGTTCCTTTAGAATTTCCGATACACAGTCTCGAGCGCTGGAGATAAATATGTTTTTTTTTGTACAGTGTTGCCATTGCTCTCTTTGAAATCGGTGTGTTTGTTAATCAAAAATTCGTTAAAGATTTACAAAATATGAAATCGATAATAAACAAATTCCAAATTCCAAATTAGGGCTTCCAGATGCTCATATTCGATGGAACATTATGTTATTCAAAATTTGACGGCTATAGGTTCCGTTGTTTTATCACAATGCGAGAAACATCCCCACATTTATGCAGATTCTTCATTATTTAATTTCTTTAAATATAACACAGGGCGATAATATTTAGTGGCAACAATTTGAAAAGTGAAAAGGACATTTAAAATTTTCAACTTAAAATATCAAAACGAAATTAATAGCCCTTCGGGGCTAAAAATATGCTATAAAATTATTCCTGTGTTTGTCTACATTTTTACTTCCTTGTACGAAGTAAAGGAAGTATTGTAATCACGAAAATTTCCGGATACGATATTTCAACGAATATATTCATTTTGACCGCTATCGAATGCAATTTAACGATGCTTTTGCGTGTCATCTGAACGTACGGACAGAAAAAAGGACTCTTTTTCCCCAAACGAATCACAAAACTAATTTAAAATGGATTCAGAAGAGATGTTTTCTTAGCATTTATATGTGCGTACGTATGTACGCATAACTCAAAAACGAGTAGCACCTTAATTTTTGGTGGCAACCGGCTGCACCAAAAGTATACAAATAAATAAATAAATATGTATATATACCCACTTTGTTACCCGGCTCACTGAGCTCAGCTTTTAGCCCAAAAGAGCGTTTTCTCATAAGGGCTATTAATTTCGTTTTGTATTTTGCGTCGATACACTGTAAATGTCCGTATCACTTTTCAAATTGTTGCCACCAAATATTATCGCCCTGTGTTATATTTAAAGAAATTAAATAATGAGGAATCTTCAAAAATGTATATATTCTCGCATTGTGATAAAAAGATATGGTTTTTTTTAGCAAAGCAGCCATATTTGTTTACATTCGAAAGTTAGCGGAACAGTGGATTTGTTGAGAATCTAGAGAAACTAAGTTTCGCATCAACAAAGATAACCTTTTTTTATTATTGCGAATTAAATCATGCTTAATTCATTCTGGAATTATCATTTTAAGTTATTAAATTATTTCATATATTTAATGAGCATAGCATCCACAACAAATTAAGGCAGTTCTAAGCCTTCTTTGTCTTTTTGCCGAGTGAGACCAAACGTAAACTTTCAGTTTTGTGCACCGAAAAATATGCCTTCTTGGCCCAACTGCTTGCTTTTGCTTAGAAATTCTTAATTTTAATTATAAAAATCGTTCTTTAAGTTACTTTAGCTGTATTTATGTTTTAGATTTTTTCATTTTTATTAAAGATATTTTGAGGGTTCATGCATTTTTGCCTTATCGCGAAGTGAGAACTTAATTACTTCAATGAGAAATATATCTCTAATAAAATGAAGGAAATAAGTTTAAACGAAATGCACGAACAAATGTGTATAATTTAACATTCCATACAAGGAAGTCATTTAGTGTACACATCAGATTTTTCTTTTGTTATGAAGAATTAACACCTTAAAAACATTGCAATACCATTTCCGTTGTTTTCTAAATCGCAAATTTTAATAATTTCTGTATAAATATTACTTTTTCTCCCTTCTCTAATCTCATTCATAATTTCTTTCTAAATATATAATGAAGTCTTAGTTAAAGAAACTATAGGAAGGTAGACAAAACCATTTTAGGAGACACGTTTTTCGGGCAAACATTTCGAGTAAACACGTTTTTCGGGTTTTGTCCTTAAATTACCTTCTACAGAAAAGATAGAAATAAGAAAGCAGAATACATTTTAGTAAAATTCTGTTTAATAATACATTTACATTTTTATATTAACGCATATTTACACATCCATACTCAAATGCCTTTATATATACACAGTCCAGTCACATTAATGTGACCATCTGTCAAAAGCCAGAATAACCACCTTTCGCAGAGCGGACTGCTGCGAGACGTGCAGGAAGAGAGTCACATAGGTCCCTGAAGGTGTTCTCTGGGATGTTGAGCCATGCCGACTCTAATGCCGTGGCCAGCTGCGCTAGATTACGCGGTTGAGGATCCATGGCGCGAACAACTCGATCGAGATGGTCCTACAGATGCTCGATTGGGTTTAAGTCAGGTGAGTTTGCTGGCCAGGGGAGGACGGTAAACTCATCCTGGTGCTCTTCGAACCACGCACGTACACTGGCAGCTGTATGGCACCTCGCATTGTCCTGCTGGAAGATGCCATCATCCTGAGGAAAAACAATGCGCATGTAGGGGTGAACATGGTCCGCAAGGACAGATGCGTACTTGTATTGATCCATTGTGCCTTCCACAATGATCAGTGAACCTAGAGAATGCCAGGAAAACATTCCCCAGACCATAATGCTCCCGCCTCCAGCTTGGACCGTTCCGGCAATGGTTGCAGGGTGGTTCCTTTCAGAGGTTTCACGCCTTATACGCCAACGTCCATCTGTCCGATGGAGCATAAAACGCGATTCATCCGAAAACGCAACCTGTCGCCACTCAGTGGACGTCCAGCTGCTGTACTGGCGTGCAAATTCTAGCCTTCGCCGTCGATGAACAGCAGTCAGCATAGGTGCACGAACCAGGCGTCTGCTTCGGAGGCCCAGACGCAGCAATGTTCGCTGAATAGTACTTTGGGAGACACTTTTGGTAGCCCCTTGGTTCATTTTGGTGGTCAGTTGCTCAACGGTAGCCCGTCTATCTGCCCGAACGCATCTCCGCAACCGTCGTTCGCCTCTGTCATCTATGGCCCGTGGTGCACCACATTTGCCACGTCGCTGATTTTGGACAGTCCCATTTTGCCATGCACGGTACACTTTTACCACGGCGGCACGCGAACAGTTCACAAACTCAGCCGTTTCGGAAATGCTTCCACCCTTGACCCGAAAGCCAATGATCATGCCCTTTTGGAAGTCGGATAAATCGCTTCGTTTCTGCATTACGCCAACGATTGAAATGTTTTCCGAAGCCCTCACACACCCTTTATATACGCTCAACTGCACTGTGCTGCCACCTGCCTTCTGTGATTGGTTATTTAACTCTGACATGGAAAGTACGTGGTGGTCACATTAATGTGACTGGACTGTGTACATATCACAGTGCACTTTTGTTTAAAACTGTGATTAGTAGAATTTTGAATTCAGTACTGGTTAATAACTCTGACAAAAAAAATTTTTGATGTTGAAGTTTAATTCCGTTAAAAATTAAATGCTAAAATGGCACACTTAGTGGGGCACTTCGCCATCCTGTGGCCATTCCCGATTGAGACCCCCAGTTTCTTAAAAAACTCTGTCCGCAGAAGGTTAACCAATTGATCTTTATGTAACAAATTTGTTTTTAGCAAAGTGTTAACTTTTAATCAGTATTGATTAAATGTTAATCAGTTTAATCTCTCTTGAAGTTTCCAGGTAATGCTTATAAGCAAATTATCGAGCCATCATTTGCACGATACGTAAATACGAGAGTTATCTCATGGGCAGACGTTTCAGAACCCACCAATTTTCGTACATTGTTAATTTTAATAACCAAATGTGTATTTAATTTTAAAGAATAAAACACGGAAAAAAATTCATTTAAAAGTTGGCTATTTAGTTTTGGATTTGCTTATTCAATAAAAAGCATTCCGGAAAGAACGAGAAATATTTTTAGATTTTTTTTAGTCCAAAGGGATTTAGTCCCGAAGGACTATTACTTTCGTTTTGCGATTTTGCGTCGATTCACTCTGAATGCCCGATTCACTTTTCAAATTGTTGCCACTAAATGTTATCGCTCTGCATTAAAGTTTAAAAAATGAAAAATCTGCATAAATGTATGCATGTTTTTTTTTTTTTTTGACGTAGCTTTCTCTTCAAAAATCGTCTGCGTGCGTTGCACGGGAAAATAAAAAGGAATTTTAATTACAGTTCTAAATAAATAGCCAAATAAATGTGAAATTCGTAACAATATTCTCTAAAACTTTAACGAATTTTTCATTAACAAACTCAAAGATTTCAAAGCCAGCAATACCAACGTTGTACAGAAAAAACATTTTTATCTCCAGCGCGTGAGAGCGTGTACCGAAATTTCTAAAGATATGCTCAATTTAAAATTATTTTGCGATATTGCTGTTGAACTGAATTTTATGGTTTAAGTGCGAAGAACATGGTATTTAACAAATAAAGGTGTATGTAACACAAAATGTTAAATAAACGTCCCTTTGGACGTAATTTAAAATCTGAAACATTTCAGATTTTTTTTTTCTTCTCCCTTTTATTTAAAAGTATAAAGTTGTTTTCAACAATTTTATACTGAAATTTTCGTTATCCTGAAGAACGCAATCAGATTAGGGAATCTTGAATAAAACTATTTTTCATCATAGCCGAGATTGGGATCTAACTAAAATGCGATTAAACTTCTACGATGACTTTATGCCTAATTTTCGGGTGGATTCAATTGATCAAAAATTTTAAGACAATGTTTTTGCTTGAATTTATTGACTTTTTTTTTAATTTTGGAGCCGTCATTTTAGTGTAAGACTTATTGGCAGATGTTCTTTAGGTATATGGATAATTCACTTTAATATCAAATTTTCGTGCAACTTGAACCAATGGAAATGTGAGGTTTCTCGATAAACTTCTGTTTAAATAAGTTTCTAATCTGTTTATATATTTTTTCTTCTGAGCCCTTTTCCAAAATTTTGAATAATATCAACATGTTCGTTTCCTTTATACACTTTTGAAAGCTGAATTATCATTGCTTTTTAAACACAGTCCTTTCTTTCATCATCAAAATAATGAACGCTGATTTTTCTGATCTTCACTGATTTCTTCTTATCAGCTTTGATTAATTGAGGTGTTGTTTTGTAAGCGATTTTGTAGCACTTAACTGTAACTAATATTGTTCTGAAGGAAATAAAACTCTCTTATCATAGCAACTTTAAAAATTTGAATATTTATTTTCATTTTAATTAGCTCATACGTTTTAGAGACATTGGGTACTTTTTTGAAAGCAGAAGATATGAAAAATAAACAATGTCCTCGCCGGGACTGGAACCACGGATCTCTCGAATACGCGCCGAGTGTGATAACCTCACCATTTTGATTGGCCCGGGTTTCGGTTAAGTACGATCGTATGCTATTGTAAATTTAATTCTTTCTAAATATCTTTTTTCCTGTAATTTATGACTCAAGATTATTTTCGTATTTTATATAAAAGTGCTTTTATTTTTTACAGTGTTTGTGTTTGCAGCACACCCATCGATGAATATAAACACGTCCCTACTACTGTCTAACAGTCTGTATTTACCCAACTAAAACTGTAAAAATTTTAGAAAAAAAAAAGAGAAAGACTTCTATATTAGAAAAAAATATTTAATATCTTTCCTCAGAGCCAGGACAAGGGTGAGGCACTTGCCTCAGGTGAATGACATTAATCCGCATAGCGCCAAACTGGCTATGCGGATTGGAAAATTAATTATGTTTTTAAATTTGTCGGTTATTATTATAGGAAATAAGCTGCGGCAAACTTAAATTAATGAAACAATAGGAAGAATTGCAAGAAAACCTGGAAATGAATGCAATGTGCTTTTCAATGTTATTTCTTATTTATCAAAAAAAGATTTTCTTAACATTTTCATTTGAAAGTTATAAATAATTGGCTGTGTTGTTTTACTGAATTTATAAAGCTACGATTAAAAAATACTTTAAGCATTATGACATTTGGATTTAATACAGTTACTTTTGTTTAATACAAATATATATATATATATGTAAGAAAATAAAAAATATGTCTAAGATTAAATTAACAACGAAAATTTCTCTTCTCAATTCTAAAAATATTAATCTCTCTACGCACTGCGTCATTTCTAGATTGATCCATGCCATATGACTCTTACATAATTCTGATGATGTAAATGGAACTAAAAGTCAAGTAACCAATAATAATTTTACAGATGTATTAACTGTCCAATCAAAATGCATTGTAAACCAAAACTAACTCAGTCTGAATTGGGATTTCACCTTGAACGAAAGGCACTTGCTCTTTACGCTTCGGTCAAGTTGGACTGCTCTCTGCTACTTTCTTCTTTCTTACTGAAAATTAATCTAAAATGTGAGCTGTTTTGGAATAGGCACATTTCATGTGCCAAGTTGATTGTGGCCACAACAAGTGGAAATAAAAAATGAAGATTTAATCTGCCTTCGCCTCCAATTTCCTATTCGTTATAGATCCTGCTGGTTATTACTTCAGACTTTTTCTTTTTTTAATATATATATATAGGGGCGCGCATTTACCTTTTTGCCTCATGTGAAAAAATATCTTGGCACGGCTCTGGCTTTCACTCATGATTTTTGTATCTTTATCTTACGCGCAATATTTCTATAGCAGAATGAGTGGAGTGTCTTATGTAAGCTAGCATGTCGACTCGCTAGAGTTCCTGCAGATATCAAGATATCCAGCATTATCAAAGCATGTAAATTATTAAATAATAAACATGCATTAAAGGAAAATTTTTAAATGTTTATTATCTTTAAACCCTGATGATTTTCTTGTTTATTTTTTATAATTTTTATATGACTGGAGAATAAAAACACATTTTTTGGAATCAAAAGTTTCGAAATAATTGTAGTTTATTTTTTGTACGATGCATTGGCGAGATAATATATCGTCACTTTTTCTTTCTTTTTTTTTTTACTTTTTCTATTTAAAATTGTAAACTTTATAATTTTAAAAACTTCCGTGTGATAAAATAAAGAGATAACAATTTCTTTTTCATTTATGTATTAATTTTCAGAAAATAATTTTAATAATCTAAAGTATGTACTGTTGTTTTCTTAGTGGACGTAAAAGAGTGACAAACACAAACGCGAAAAAAAAAAGGAGACGCATGCATATTTCTCATAGAAATAACAGGATTGTAAACAAATATTCTACAATAAGTATGAAAGAATAACCGCAGATTAGCCTGCATATAAAGCGGATTAATCTCCTCTTCAACTTATGTACACGAGTGAAAACCGCATGACGATTTCGCGTCCACGAATCTCCGAAAGCCGATCACGGCGCCTTTGTTTCGGACAGAAACCCCAGCCATCCTGTCGAGTGAGGAGGTGTATTCAGAATCGTCAGGAGCATCATCCTCTCCATCTCCCTGAAGAGGTGGATCGGACTCGTGCTCTAAAGCACGTGTCGCGAAGGCCCCGGAGCCAAACGTGGCAACGGGAACAATAGGACCCATTGAGCGATGTACAGGCGATAGGCACGGTTACCGCGTCAAATGCCTCTTCTGAAGCAGCACGAGGAAGATATTATGGAGAAGCATTAATTGACGCACGCTCTCTTCTTTATCCGGACAGAACGAAGAGATAGACTAGAGGAGATTGGGTAGAAGAAGGAACAGATTATTTTCTTTTGTTTCTTCACGAATAAAGGACTCGTTGTCTTGAAGACGGAGCTGAAGTCGTGGGCTGAGCGTCTGACAGAATGACTCGTTCAAGAAAACTCGCACTGTTTTTCGACTTACGTTTCTTTAACGAGCTTACTCCCAAATAAATGTCTATACGGTCATAAATCTTAAGAAATCTTCTGTGTCCATCAGCTTGGAAAATACACAAAAATAAAGAAGGGATGTGACGAAATATCTTTCCATTTATAAGTCGCGAGTTTATTTTCTGTATCAACGCCTCAACTTACTACAGGTTTTTAAATGCAAGATTAATGAATTTTATTAAGATGAAGACATGATGTTTAATATTTTATTCAAAATAAACTAAATTTTTCAGCTAAAGGCGCAATATTAAAGAAACGATGACACTAAGAATTAAAAATTAGATGCATGTCGTTAACGCTGAAGATATGTGGGATTTGAATCATTAAGAATCACTTTTCAGTTTGTATTACTGAAGAAAAACTGTAATGCAAAAAACATAAATAACTTAAACATTTATATTTATAAATCGCATTTTATACTCTATAATTGTAAGAGATATTCACAGGTAATTTATGCACACCATTCATAACCAAAACAAAGATTTCATGAAAATTAAGGAGTACAGGAGAAGTAGAAGTTTGATGTAACGTTTCTGAGTATAATAAATAAGAGATAAAATTTGAAATGACACAGTTCAGAAAGATTTATTGTAAGCATGTTACCGTTTTTAGGATAGAAAAAATAAGTAAATTAAAGGGGCTATTTCGAATTATAGTTAGAATTCTGTTTTACATATTGATTAACTTACATATATTACACAACTTCACTATTGTAATGTTTTAATTCTTTTGTTAATTAAAAGTTTTGGTTTGAATACTTTTCAAAATTACTGTATAAAAGACTTTAGTCTTATTTTTCCATTATGTAAGAGCCTGCGTTATAGCACATAGAGCCATACATTTGCTAGTTTATTATGTTAATTAACCAGTTATTATGAATGCAAATTAATAACGAGTTATTTAAGCTGAGGTTTATGTAAATTAGGCAAAGAGTATTTCTGGCATTACGTATTACGTGGCTATATCTTCTTAGCTGTAACAGTTGCAATTATTCTTGACTTTGCGATCTCTTCCTGCCGATACTTTAAATCTGACGCGCTGTTAGAGTGATTGATCCAACATCCAACTTCTAATATAGTACACTGTAACAAGTATTAAGAATATTTTGAAAAGCGTAAGATTTTTCAGATTTCTTTTCTTGAGATTCCCGTGTTAAAAGCCTCCTTGAAATTTCCACTAGGTACAATTCTTTCTTAGACAACTCACTATATGACCATTCTTCTGATTTCTAAATTTTTATCAAATAAAGCTAGTGGTTGCTCATTTTCTGGAGTCTAAATTGATAGGCTATACGCACCAAACACATGTTAGATAGTTCCAAGCTCAAATTATTGCCAAACAGAAGTTTAAACCAACAGCAATCAAATGAAGTAATAAAATGATGAATGCTAAGATGTATAAGTACTTAAAACTCAGGTAAACTCAGACTAAAACAAGAGTAAAATCGAAAAAACATAGGATACTGTGTAGAGACATTAGGTTAATTACAAGCAGGAGACATGAAAAATATGCAATTCCTTCGCCGGGAATCGAACCACGGACCTCTGAAATACCGGCTCAGTGTGCTGACCATTACACCACGAAGGCACGCTAAGAAAGTGGGAGACATACCTTATATACTCCCCTTTTTAAAGGGCGACTAGGGTTTTAGGGGACCTAGTCGCCAAATCCTGGGTGTGGAGAGTCATCATCCACAACCCTTTTAGTTCGGGCGCCAGTGTAGAGACATTAGGTTAATTACAAGCAGGAGACATGAAAAATATGCAATTCCTTCGCCGGGAATCGAACCACGGACCTCTGAAATACCGGCTCAGTGTGCTGACCATTACACCACGAAGGCACGCTAAGAAAGTGGGAGACATACCTTATAACTGAAATAAATTGGTATTAACCTCTTTCCCGATCATAACAGAATATTCGAATCGAAAGAATACTATCACAGTTTGAACTGAAACATGAGCACTATTGGCCTTCAAAAGGTAATTGTTTGTAACTTGAGAGTAACCAGTTCTGTTAAGTAAATTACTTCCTCCTTCCGGTTTCCAGTAGCCTCGTAGCATTCTGCTCTATATTTGTCACTCCGCAATTTATTACCAGTCTGAATATTCCAGAATAGTTGCATTTATCTATGATTTGGCTGTTGATGATCATGTTGACATCTGGAAGAGGGACAAGCAGAGAGGATAATTCCACGGCAGAATGAAACAATACTTCTATAATATACCATGCACAGTTATAACATCCTCGATACATTTAGTTGATGAATAAGTCATCCAGAACTTTAAGCCCAGATACAGACGTTCTTTGAGTAAAATCTATTACAATAAAACTGTAGTCTCGAATAATTTTAAGCTAGTCAATGTTAATGCAACCTTTGCTACAGCAACTGCTTGACATTTTATTCCGGTCCTTGTATAACTGTAATGGGTATTGTAATTGAATAAATGTAATTAATGTATCGGCCGGGTGAAAACTATATAAGACCCATGAGAGCATATGCTTTGGGACTTCTGAATATTGAGATATCCGTGAGAGCTTCGTCTTTTAGATCCGCTTTGCATTGCGTTGTGTTTAACGCAATGCAAAGCAGTTTGAAGTGTAACTGCTGATTGTACTCTATGATACTGTGAAGAGCTGTACGAGTATTTATGTGGAAGGCTCCAGAAGTCTGAAGTGTTTCTTTCTGGAAAATAAATTTTATCAAACTATCATTAGTCCTGTGTTTGTTCAATCTATTACGAACTCGAACGCACGGAACAATAGGTTAACTCAGAATTTGTTTATAGAGTTTGTGATATTTGTCATTGCGTTTGTATTACAATTGCCATGTCTTATGTTTTCGTCGAATTTCAGTTTCAGATTTAAATTCTAATTCCTCATTTCTTAGCTTTATTATTATCACTTTTTCTCTCCGTTTCAAACACATTCTATAATATGCAGCTATTCTCTGTGTTAATAAACATTTTAAACTTTTAATTGAATTATAAATAAGCTTAATATACTTGTTTGGTCTTTGAAGAGTTTGCTGACAATATTCACTATGATAAAAGAGTGGTATCAAATCATCAGATAAATTATGCATTTAAAACTTGCATTTTAATGCAAAAATTTTATTTTTCATGGCGCATTTTTAAATGAAATTATCATTATTCATAATTTCTTAAGTGCTTCATAAATTTCTCAGATGGTATCGTGACGGTCGGATTTAGTATTACCTGCCCATGAAATACGCAATGATTGATTCATCATTAAATTGGATATAGATCCCAAAAGAATTTCCGTAAGTCTCAGTCAAGAAAAGAATGCAGTGATTTTTTTACTTTTATTCCATCATTTATTGCTAAATTTAGGATATGAACAGCACAAAAATAGGAATGTTATAGAATTTGTATTTCTATGCAAAATCAAAAGTCCTTTTTTTCCTCCTTTCACCTTTGCTGCGTTGTATATCCGACTGTTCATATCTCGAAAAACAACATCACATTTTTAGCCCAAAGGAGCGTTAGTCCAAAAAGGCTATTAGTCTGGAAACAGCATTTTGTGTTGAATCACTCTAAAAGGCTGAATTACTTTCCAAAATGTTGTTACCAAAAATTATCGCCCTCTATTACATTTAAAAAATTAAATAATGAAGAATCTGCATGAATGTATGTATGTCTTCCGCACTGTGAAAAAAAAACGATGGTATCTAGTACCACCAAATTTTGAATTACGTAACTCTCTATCCGAATATGGGCAACTGGATTCTCGAATTTTGAATTTCGAATTTGTTTTATTATTTGTTTTATATTTAGTAAAATTTTAAGGAATTTTTGATTAAGAAACTCAGCGATTTCAAAGCGAGCAATGGCAACGTTTTACAGAAAAAAACATTTTTATCTCCAGCGCGCGAGACTGTCTATCGGAAATTCTAAAGATAAGCTGTTTTTAAATATTTTGTGATATTGCTGTTGAATTGAATTTTATGTGGTTTAAGTGCGAAAAACATGATATTTAATACATAAAGGTAACACACACAACGTTAAAAGACGCCTCTTTGAGCGTAATATAAAATCTGAAAGCTTTTAGATTTTTTTAATCTTTTTTCATACATCTAATCATTAGTTCATATAAATGATGCTTTAGAATTATCTGCTTTCAAAAACATCTATTCCGATTACACCATAAATATTCTTCAGGATGAGAAACAGAAATTCTTTTCCCCAAGTGCACTTTTAAGAAGGCCTGAAAAGTTGTATTCATAAAAAAGCACATTTAATTTGTGTGATCAAAAAGAATAACATGTTTCCGACAGAAAAATGAAATACATGACAAGATGTGTTTACGTAAATGTTACAAGATAGGTTTATTTCAAGAAGAAGAATTTATTAAATAGGAACTATTGGATATACTTAAGCAGTTTTGTTTTACTTGTATTATATAAGTACTATAGTTAGAGTTCAATTTGAAGCAAAACACAACCCACTTCAAGGTTGAAGCAACGCAAATAGTAGAATATACTATAATTTTCACTTGTTCTATTTTGCTCACATAAAGTGAGTAGCCAAAAATCTAGGATATTACTCAGTAATCTTAAGAATAAGCAAAAAACGTACAGCTTAGTACACTATTTAAAAATCGTAAAATTTTATTTTGGAACTTTATCTGCACGAATTTTAATAATCAAAGTTAGAAAATCATTTATGAAGTATCAAAATTATGAACTGTTTCAGTTCTTTTCATATATGCTTTAGTTTGAAAACAGAATACTTTTATTTTTCATTCCTTTTCAAGAATTGTCATCTGTGTCAAGTTGTTTCATGTTTATCATGCTTTATACTTGCATAAAACATCATCATGATGAAGCATCATATGTCAAGTTTTTTAAAAATTTTGATAATTTATCTTTTGTGAACCTATTATTCTCAGCAGATATGAAAAATGTGCAATCAATGTGAAAACAGATTTTACTCTAAATAAATAAATTATGTTCTTGGTATCTTCTGTATTTATCATTTTTATGATAAAATATGTTTCCCCAGATGTATAACTTTTAGTAACATTTAACTTTTCTTCTCATAGATCCTATTTCCTAAAATAATTGTAATTTATCACCAATATCTAGCAGTCTTCTAAATATACTTTTATTTTTTTTGTCGAAAATTATCTGTAAACAATACTTCATGTACAGTTTCCTTTTTAATGTTCTGAATTATTAATAAATTCTGAATAATAATAGAATTTTTGATAATTATAAACGTCTTGGTTTAATTTCATTAATATTGTTACGAAATGTCCAGGCGCGGTAAGATAGCTTCCCCGCAAAGCAGGGTTGCCATAAAATGATAAGGAAAGGCAGGGTTGCCACATTTGGCGAGAAATCGCCCATTTGGCGACAAAATTGGCGATATGCTATAGACACATGGAGAACCTTCTAGAACGAATTCTTCCTGGTTTAGCCCAGAACGTTCTCGAATACAAGCCAAAAGCTATATAAACCCTGCTGGTACGCGGAGAGTGAGTTGGCGTTTCGTCTAGCGAACTGATAATCAGTCAGTAAGCGAGTGTCTAGTTAGTCCTCGACTACATCGAGAGCGTTTCTTAGTGCATCGCGAGATAGTGCATCGTCGAGTTTTATCTTAGAGTGTGTTGAGCTTCGGGAACGACTGAACCGAGTCGGGAGCTGTACTCTAGCGTATCGTCGAGTGCATCGCGAGTTCTAGCGTGGAGAGTCAGTCTCGAGAGTACGTGGAGTTTCGAGAACGACTGAGCAGAGTCGGGAGCTGTACTCTGTGCTTTGCCGTGAAGCTGTCTGCACCGTTTATAGCCTGATAGTCTGAAGGCTGTGTCACTGATTGTCTCAGCGTGTTTATAGTAGTTCTTCGACGACTGTAAGCGTGATCTTGGAGCTGTCTTGTAAATTACTTGCCAATAAAGTGTGTTTTGATACTTCATCAAGTGTCGCCGTCGTTATTCACTCCAAATCCATGAACCCTTGAAGAAAAAAACGTAACAATATGAATAATTTAGGTACCTCATTTTTATTGAACTATCAATAATTATTACTGTAAGTGACTTCAGTCTAAATCAGATGTACTTTTTGTCTCCAGCAAACTTAAGTATATGAAGTTATTTTTGCTTAGCAGCGTCTATCAGCCGCCGAGTGGATTAAACAACTGAACGCTAGTAATAAGACCTCAGTTCAATTCACAGAGGAGGAGGATAGCTCCATGAGATTTTTTCACGACTTCATTTAAAAGGAGATCAGTTTGCCTTAGTAGATCATATACAAAGGCATTTATGTCTCAGGTAAACAGCCTAGTGCTGTTTTCATTCAGTCAACAGACAAATCTATTTGATTACAGTTTCCTTTCCGGGTTAATATTTAAAACTTTAAAAACAGAACAATTTGTTTTTTTGTGCATTTTTAAATTTCAAATTAAGATTCAATAATTGTGCAATAAAGAAATAAATTTGTATTTTTAAGAAACTGCATATAAGAACACGATTTAAAATATAATATAAATCATCATTTTTTTAAGACAACAAACCCTCTCTTAGATGACTACGCACGATTTCAGATGATTTTTATCTTTTGAGGAAATGATGATTTTAAAGAAGTGATGTTCTGTAACTGTCTTTATTTATGTTTTCAGAAAGAGTGGCTGCTTTAAGAGAAGTCTAGAACTTTTCGCCTTCGCCATTTTACCGTGGTTCAAGACATATTTTTCTTTATATGACTGTATTATATCATTCCGTATTATACTCGTATTAAATTTATTTAGTTTAATAATTCTTTTTACCTTTTGTCTATGTAATAAAGGTTGCTAATAATATATATAGTTGTTTAGAAATATGCTATGCAAAGAAATTACACGTAGTTAATTAAAAAATTTTTGTCAGTAACAAAGAGAACTGGGGCTAAACATCTGATATAATATAAGTCATATGATTGATTTTAAATTATGCAGGCACAATATTTGCACGATTCGTCAAAATTTCTCGAAATTCTAATCGACCATTTCAGAGAAATCACTTATGAAAGAAGGAAATTCGTATTTTTATGAAATCTGAATTAAGCAGGAAATTGACATTTTTATGAAATCTGAATTGAAAGAGGAATTACTTTGGAATCTTGTCAGCACACTATTCTCTTAAAATTACTATGTCACGCCTAACGATGCATTGTATAAAATTGTACACAGAAACATTTTATATGAAATGCTTATTAAATTAAATTAAATTAAAAAACTAGACAAAATTATTAACTTAAATCAACTTAATGTAATATGGCAAGAAAAATACAGATAAAAGAAACACATAATATATGAATATAAAAGAAAAATATGTCTCGACGACGAAACGGCCGGACGGCCAGACGGCGAAACGGCCACGGCGAATAGCTCTATTTCCCTTTCAGAGATGTTATCTTACAGCGCGCTTTGCTTGGAAAAAATGAATCATATTTGGTTTTTATTTGCCTCAAATAAAAAATAAGTTACTGCTTAACATGGCGAAAACTTCTGAAATACTATTTCACGGGTCTTAAATAAGTAGATGCAAGTTATTTGTGAGGAAAATGTTAATATGGGAAACTACTGTAATATGTTGCTTGGGAAATTTGTACAAAATGTCCCATAAAACATTTTATTTTTTATTACCATCTGAGAACATTTTAAATTATTTTACATGTTCTGATCATTATTTCCTCCAAATGTTCTCGCAAATGTACAGAGTAAAAATATATAGCTGGGTTCTACAAATTTAGGGTTGTAAATCGATTCATAATATTATTGCAGTGCATTATTTAGACTATCTTGAATGTTGCAGGTTTTGAATTTAGCAGTTTTCTATGTGTAGAACGTAAAAATTTCAGCAAGTTCACAAAAATCAGTGAGCAAAGCGCATGGATAGAGCTTAGAAAGGAAGGGTTTGACCTCTGAATTTATAATAGTTCTAAAAAACGTGCATGTTAAATTTCTTATATGTGTAATGATTAAATATTAACTGCTACTACGCTTTAGATAGGCTGTTAAAAGGTACTTATTTAAAATTATTTTACGATGAACCGCAATTTTTCGATTTTCTAAATTTTCAAAATGCACCTAAGCCCGCAGATGCTGGATTCTTGAACCGAATAAAAAATAGTAAAGAGACAATTGCATTAATTTGTATTACATATCCATTTATGAATTTCTCTCACTTATTACTTTTATTAATTTTCGTTTTGCTTTCAGTCACATTTAGTATAGTTTAACAACACATACACCTAACTCTTTTTTTACACGGTAGATACGTTTCTTAGAAAATCGTGCGAAAAAAATCGTGTAAAAAATACATGCGGCAACATGGTAAATTTGGTGACATGTTCAACAACTTAAAAAATCCCTGTAAGATGAAAAAACAATATTTTCCCCCAAACCGTGCAAAAAGTAGTAATGAAATCCATTTTTCATGTTTATAAACAAAAACAATTAATTCATTTCTATTTCAAAAAATTAAAATTAATGTACAGAGAAAATTAAGTCGATAAGTACACATAAAAATTGAAATTGAAATTAGGAATAAAAATCAGTTTTATAATTATCTATCGCTACTTGATAACAAGAGTGCACGTTTATTATGAACTGGATCAAAACTGCTGTCATCAGTAGATATGTCAGATATGTATAGCACAATTGTTGGGTTTGATTCAAATGAAGAGTTTCGTTCATTATTAACGGCCTGTGATTGTTTTCATGTTGTCACAAAGTCTGTTATTAGCGACTGGTTTTTTTGGTTTCTCAAGTTGCTTATATAGTTCTTGAGATCCAGCTACATAAAACTTAATCTTAAGTTTTATGCAATCTTAAGTTTTGAAATTTTAATGCAGGCTCCATGTTAGGATCATACGTAAGAAAATGTTGTTCAAAACTTGTAGCAAATTCCAAGCCCTCGAAAATTAAATCAGCTGTTAATAGCCAAACTTCACCTTCAACTTCGTCATTATCGACTTCTTTATTAGCATAAATGTTCATAAATTCGATCAAATCATCCTCATCCAAAGGGCTATCTCGCATCAATTCTTCGATGTCAGCCATCTGCATGTTGCTAAAACCTTCGCCACCAACTGCATTTGATAGAGTTATAATTTCAGGACACACAGCTGATTCTTGTACTACGAAACTTCCACTTTTGACACAAGCTGGCAAAAGTTTTTTCTAGCAAGCATTTAAGGTCGATTGGCGCAATTGTTTGATGACAAAACAAGCATGAGTAATACAATCCATAATCGTAAATTTTCTCCATGTTTCCACAACAGTCAAATTTCTTTCTTCCACTGATTCTAAAATACATTTAAACGTTTGCTTTATGTAGCACATTTTAAATGCTGCTGTAATAAGCTGATCGAGTGGCTGAATCAGCGAGGTGGTATTAGCCGGCAAAAATACCATTTGAATATTTGGATGATCGAACATTGGGTGTTTGGGTGCATTATCAACGAGCAAAAGTATTTTATTTCCAAACTGTTTTGTTCCATATATTTCTGGGCTTCAGGAAAAAGCAATTGTTGAACCAGTTTATAAGCAGATCGGTCGTCATCCAAGCCTTTTTTTCGTCATTAAATGAGCTGGAAGGTGTTTAATGTTCTTACTTCTTAAAAATTGTGGCATAAAAGATTTGTTGATTAACAGAGGCTTTAACATTTTATCACCAGATGCATTGCTACAAAACAAGAACGTCACCCGATCTTTGGTCGCTTTAAAACCCACCAGCTGATTTTTCATATTCTGTTATGTACCGTCTTCCAGAATAATTCCGTTTCGTCGGTATTAAATATTTAGTTGGATATATAAACGCACTGTTTAATTATTTTTGCTAATTTGTCCGGAATGCTTTTTTTGAGGCATTTTCGTCTGCTGATGGCTACTTCTCCTTTTACTTTTACATTGTGAAATGCGTGTCGTTTTAGAAAACCTGTCAGCCATGTCTCACTTTCATTAAATTCCAGTTTTTTCGTTGCTTGAAGATTTGTTCATGGTTCCAATTCGTGAAGTTAGTTATATTTTCTTGCTTTCTCTTTTAAAGTTTCCCCATCAACAGGTATTCCTTTCTTCAGTAAATCTTCTATCTAAAACTCTATGTGTTTTTTTGTTTTCGCTAAGGTAGGATTTCGACTATAAGAAGATGTTTTGGAACTTTTCAATCTAGAAATTATTGATTGTCGAATGGAATTTTCATATTTTCTAGTTGTTTTTATAATTTATTTGCTTAAACCAAAATTTCTGCCATCAAATGGGGGACCTTAGACTCTCTTTAGACAGTGAAGAATTTCATTTTAGGTTCTAACGAAATTGCTTGTCTCTTCGGAATATTTTGTTGTTGTTTAGACATTATATTAATAAGGTACTAGAATTTTTAGAAACCAAAAATATATCAAAATATTAGTCTTCTTTAGTAGTAAAAAATTACCATTTATACAAATTATACTGGAAATTTCACCATCTAATTAAAAAAACTTTAATTTGGATATCAACTTTCGGAATTTTATTGAAATTATTTATTGCCCCCTACGAACTAAACACTTTAACACTAGATAATGAAATGCTGTGTTCAAGTTGAAGAACGACGAGATAAAGAAAAAAGTAATAATAAAATTCGGTTATTTCCTGTAACCATCGAAATACAAAGTAAAAAAGCCATGAAATCAAAGAACCTCTAAGAAGAAGATTTCTCTGATGAAGTAGACATATGTGTGGTCATAAACCGACCGGCTTTGGATCACACTGTTAAAATTAGAATTAAAAAATATTTGGGAGGATTCGTGTTAGAACGAAAAATTCGTGAAAAAAGTGTATTTGTTGTTATTAATTGTTTTATTTCAAAATCGTGTAAAAAAGAATTGTTTATATATTTTTTTACCAGTATTTCAGACCGCTGGAAATTTTTATTAGCAAAAATTTTTTTTTTGGCAATGCAAAAATTTAATATTAATATTTAGTGTTTTTTTAATTGCTTATGACAGCTGATTTTGTCTGATATCATACCTTTTGAATGGATAAAGTCAGGTATTTTTAAAGTAATCCATAAAAACTCAAGATCAGAAAACCTTGTCTTCTAAAGGAACTTTAAAACGTTTTGAAAACGGCATTAAAATAATCGACGTTCTACTATATAATATGTACTTAAAACTGTACGTTTTTAAAACTAGTAAATAATTGTAGATTTTTTATCTTTATATAGTAAAAGAGAATAATGCATAATACAAATAGCATGCCTTTTTAAAACTGAAGAGATCTTTAACGCATTAACTGTTAATTTTTCATCTGTATTCTAGTTCATTTCAAGATTCAGAGAGTTCCAAAATCAAAGAATATATAGTCGTCAGTGTATTTCGATGTAAGATGGTGTAGGAAGAGGATCTAAGATATTTTAGCATTCGATTCCTACTACACTCGATGCGAAGCAAAGCTCAGTTTCATGTTGAAAATATTTATGTTAATATGTTCGTATAATTGAATTTTTTAGCCTAAAGGAGCGTTAGCTCAGAAAAGGCTATTAATTTCATTTTGGCATTTTGCGTCGATTCACTGTAATGTTCGGATCACTGTTGCCACCAAATATTATCAATCTGTGTTATATTTATAGAAATTAAATAATGAAAAATCTGCATAAATGTATATATGTTTCTCGCATTGTGCTAAAACTACGGTACCTAGAGCCAGAGCCGGAACAAGGGTGTGGCAAATGGCCAAATTGGCTATGCGAATTCGAAAATTACTTTAATTATGGTTTTAAATTTGACAGTTATTATTAAGGAAAATAAGCTTCGGCAAACTTAAATTAATAAAACAATAGGAAGAATTGCAAGAAGACCTGGAAATTAATGCAATGGATATTTCAAATGTTATTTCTTATTTATCAAAAAATTATTTTTTAACATCTTCATTTGAAAGTTATAAATAATTGGCTATATTATTTTTCTGACTTTATAAAGCTACCCTTGAAAATACTTTAAGAAATATGGTACAATTATGCTAAAAGAAATATGATATTTGGATTTAATACAGTTACTTTTATTTAATACAAATATAGCTATATCTATATAGGGGCGCACATTTACCTTTTTCCTCAGGTGAAAAAATATCTTGGCACCGCTCTGCCTAGAGCCATCAAATTTTGAATAACGTAACCTTCCTCCGAATATGCGCATCTGGAAACCCAAATTTGGAATTTAGAATTTGTTTTATTATCGATTTCATATTTCGTAACACTTTAACGAATTTGATTAAGGAACTCAGCGATTTCAAAGAGAGCAATATCAACACTACGGAAGGGGGGAAATTATCGCCAGCGCGAGAAACTGTGTATCAGAAATTCTAAAGATATGGTCATTTTAAAATTATTTTGCGATATTGCTGTTGACTTGAATTTTATGATTTAAGTACGAAAAACATGATATTTAATAAATAAGAGTAACACAGAAAAAGTTAAAAAAACCGCCCCTTTGGGCGTAATATAAAATCTGAAAGCTTTCAGATTTTGTTTTTGGTCATTCTTTTCTTTTTTTAATTTTTTTATGGACTTTTAGTTATTATGAAAAATTAATAAAATTTCACATGATTATTAATCGTCGATCGGCGCCTCTTTCCAGATGTCGTCTGCTTCAGCCGGGCCTGAGTACGCTGCTATTAAATGCCAAAAGTGTAAAAGCTTGCGATGAGGAATCATGGTTTAATATTATCGACAAAAGCGGAAAGTGTTTCATTTCATTTTCGTAGTATCTAAATTTTGTAAATTTAGAAAACTGTTACCATGTGTTCAGACTTTCGTCTAGATTTAAAATTCTTTCCGAAATTAACAGTAAGACACTAAAATTCTGGAATGTAAATTTTTGATAAAACTAAAACTGATTTATAGATCTATTTCTTTCTTCTAATTCCTACTGTACAAGTTGTAATAGTTAGAGATGAGTTACCACTGAATGTATGTTGTTGCCAAATAACATAAAGCAATTAAATGACTTATTAAACACAATAAAACAAGAAACACAGTAAAAATATTTTAATAGAATTTTTTAATATTTTTAAATATATTATATATATATGGAGAGAAAACTATTTTTTAAAATATTTTTCTCTTCTGTGATACCAGCATATATTTTTGGTGTTAAAATAAAAATTCATATAATGTAGAATTAAACACATTTATAAGATTTCAGGAATACTTCGCGTATAATTTGCTTAACTATTTCCGTCTTTTATTATGTAAACTAAAGTTTATAAAACAATTTCTATAGCATTACGAAGTCTGATAATCTATCAGTTGATAATCCGGAATTGTTTTAGTCCCGAATGCTCAGAATTATAGGACTTCCGAAGTGACAAGCAATTTCGTTAGAAACTAAAATGAAAATCTTAGACTGTCTAAAGAAAGGCGAAGGTCCCTCATCTGATGGCAGAAAGTTTGGTTTAAGCAAAGAAATTATAAAAACAACTACCATATACTCTTATCCAAGTCAATGAAGATCTTAAAATGATGGCTAAGCGAAATTCCATAGCATTTTATTCCTCAGATTACCAAGTCTGGAACACTGATAAACACTATACTGTTGTAAGTCGAAAGACTTAAGTTGGCATGGATTGAGAAATGCTCTTTGATATTTTGTGACACCGCATGAGTACTTAATGTATAAGAAAAAGAATGTCTAAATCGAACGAATTTCTGTTAGCCTCATTCAGACCTTGATATAAAAGCAATCAAAAGCTCATTAATTTCATTGAGAATTTATATATGAAATCACCGCATTTTGCATCGACTTTACATTAATATTTTAGCACACTTTTTGGCAACACTTTTTAATAAAGTTACAAGTGCAAAGAATTCAGCTGTAATAGTAACAACTGAAGGAATAATGAAAAGTATTTAAAACCTTAAGTAAAAATAAATTAAACAAGGATCTTCGAAAAATTAATGACAAACGTATATTGTGTATTTCTATAAACTGATCAAACATTTATTGCAGCTAGAAATGTTATGATGTTCATCGTAATATTTAGAAGAGTTCAACTAATTTTTGTAACAGAAAACTTTTAAAATGCGTTGAAGTTAATGGCACGCGTTCAGAGATCAAACTATAAGAATAATTTATTCGTAATAATCTCTCACAAAATGCACTTATATAAGTCATGATTCCAAGCTTGTAAGCTGTGTAAGAAGTAAGCAGATTTTCGATAAATAAACCAATCCAGCTGAAAATTTCCAACCTTTGAGTAAATACGACTAAATCCTATTTTAAAATGCTCTCAAATGCGTTTACGTTTATTTTATTTTTTCAACTTTGAAAAACTGTATTCATGGAGCAGTTATGTCGCCAGTCTACTGCAACCCAGCATTCGTCCTTGTATTTGCATAAACTGAGGTGGAGGCAAAGGGGGGAGGAAGAATCCCGCAACTCCAATTCGAAATACTACCCATCACCCCACCTGTTCGCCACACATTAAAAAACACATCAGCAAGGAAACGCACTCCCCAATAAAAGCCAGGCCAAAACTCAGCAACCACCACCCCACCCAGTCGTCGGTTTCCACCAGGGCGCTCAAAAGGGATGTCTAACTTTAGCTTTCGAGTGGGATATCTCATGGGGGGATGGCGTCTCCTACCGCCGCCTGGAGATCATGTGTTGTTGATTTTGGCAGGGACTTTAATGAAAAGGGCGCGGCACAGATGACGTTGTGTAAACCAATTACACTTGAGACTGAGGATAAATCATCCTTTTGTCTTAGACTGTTCACATCCTTTAATTGTTACAAACCCTTTGTATTCTGGCAGCAATAGAAGCTCCATTCGCTACAGCTCCAATAATAAGAGTTCTCTTAAACACCAATCACATGCAGAAAGAAAAGGAAGGCAAGCAAAGACCAATAAAATTTATTGCAACATTTATTTGAGAAAATAAAAATATAGCCATCTATGGCGGATGCGGTTATTATATTTTGGAAAAAGGAAAGAATTTATAATATTAGATCTAGGGCCCAATTAAAACACTCTCCGCCTTAGACGTAGCATTCTTTTGGGGAGTCCTGATGTCTACTGGGACCACGGCACATAGCATTTGATTATTCGAAAAAATCCAGGTAACTTCTTTATCTTTAGAAAGGAGTGGTCCAAATGCATAGTAAAAGGAAAGAATATTGTTCTTTCATTTTACTTCAACAAAAATTATACAGTCGAAAATAAAATTATAGTAACTAAGTAACAAACACTACAGTTAACGCTTCCCTCTACCCCCAAAAACTCACTTTTAAAAAGGGGAAGAAAAAAAAGCAATTGAACATATGATGAAAAGGCAACTGACTGCAGTTACGCCATAATTGTAAAACAAAAATTTTTATGCTTAAAACAATTGACATAATATCACCATGTTTGATTAATTTACTTTTACAGTTAAGCAGTCACTCGCAAAATAAGCAAAGGAATAATAAAACCTATAATGCAGCATGATTTGCTGATATATTTATACAGTTTATACATTTGTCAGTCGCTGAAGTGCAATTTAGTGCAGCATAGTACACTAACCTAAATGAATTTCACAGCTTCTTAAAAGGTATGCTATATACTTTGTTACATCATTTAAATAATCGTAGAAACTCATAAATAAATAAAGCTTAATTTTAATTTTTCTAGTCCTAGAACGAACACGTCATCGAATAATTGAAGTTTCCAATGCTTGGAGTTCTACTTCATTACAAGTTTTCCATACAAAATTTTTACACAAACAGATAAAAAGCAGTTTTTTAAATTCACATTTAAGTTTTTTGTTAGGATTATAGGCAAATATTATCAACAATTTTACATTAAAAAGTTTGACTATAGAGTTTTTCATTTCTGTGAAAACTAAAGTATAATTTTCTCTCCATTTCTGTTTTTAAATGAACATGCAGACATGTAAAACGGCTGTTGGAAAAGTATGAATAATTATTTGGTTCATGGATAATAAAGCCGATTTTCGTACTTGCGTTACTTTGGTAATTACTCTCACAGTTCGGGGATAGCGAACAGAATAACCATGTAGTAGCATTCTTCCTAAGCTTCTAAGATATGACTGTTAAAAATTCGTTCCTTTTAAATCATGTTTTTAAGTCTTGTTCTTTTATATTGTACCATCAAGTCTGATTAATTTATGCATTATTTTAAGATTTTACCGCTTAATTTTCTGAGCTGTGACACTGTTGTAAGCTTGAATCGATTACAAAACCTCAATATTTGATACTATATATTAATTATGTCAAATATTTTAAATGTAGGTGACTATATTTAAAATATTGAATGTAGGGGACTACATATTTCAGCTTACATAAATTCTAAGAAAGAAAACCTTAAATTTTCCTTCAGAATTTCTGTAAAATAACAGTATTGTTAAAACTGTGTACTGGATAAAAGGCCAGAGCATATTGTTAGTGATACATTGTTACTTATTTGTTTCCGGTTATATCAGTGACCTGTTAAGTAGATGAAGGCCTAAATTGAAATGGCTTAAGTAGATATAGTTATTATATTTAACGGTAGTTCTGAAGGTTATACATACGGCAATTATAGTACGTCAATCAGACTCCTTCCTCTTATTTCGAGCAAATACGTTAACAAGGACCTTTCCGGTCTTCGTAGTCCACTTAATTAAACTCTTTCAGAAAAGTTACGGTACTTGCGGCAACGGTCGCCAATCGCCAGTCATTGCTGAGGAATTATAAAGAAAGCGGTCATTCATAATTGGGGCTACTACGTAAGTACCTTTGCAATCAATACTGGAATGCATAAATACTGGTGCAATAATACAAACTACTAACTGGTGCAAATCACTGTAATAATGCAAATTAATATATAAACAGACGAATATGATATTATTTTTGAAAGAATACACACAGTTCTCTTTTTGTGATTTTAATTAAGGTTCTTCACTCTATATATTCTGCACTTCTCATTGTCCACCGCACGTTGATATAATACTTGAGGAATTAAAAGATATTAATTTGTAAACAGTACTGTGCCATACTAAACACAAATTAATTTAGAAATAAGCGAACGTGATTGTGTGAACATACACACACACACACACAAAATTCCATCTCACTAAATTACAGCAATTACTCAAATTAAGGCAATAAATATTCCCCAATTGTTGTTTGTAATGAAGAGTTAGTTTTAAAAGAAGACTGTTATACTTTAATGATTTATATTTGGGGGTTCTTCCCACTGTATATGCTGTATCTGCTTATTGCCCACCATCTAGTGTACTGATATAATACTTCAAGAAAAGGGAAAGTAAAAATTTATATCTTGGCTATATAGTTACTGGTTTGGTAAATTTCAATCTAAAATCCTTTTGCGAGGACAAAAACATTTAGATTTGGGAGGGACTTTTTAACCAATACCGGCATTTCGGTTTCCGATAAACCGATTAGTAATCCAACTTCTAACCACACTGGGAGTAATTCCTGGATTTACAATAACGTAATGAAATCTATGAATAATATTCATTGCACATGGTTGATAAAACAACGCTGAGTCATCATAAATTCATACACTTCAAAATTAAAAATAATACTTCTGTTCATTTAACTTTAATAAACTTAATAGAAAAAAATTGAAGAAACTGTTGTATAACAAATAAGTTTCAGAGGATATTTTATAAAAGAAACGACTACAATAATTCAATAATATTTCGAGGCTAAAAAATAAAGAAAATTCTTCATTTTCTCCAGAAACGTTTCCATGTTCACTAGACACTAAAGGACACTTTCCCTAGACATAAAAAATAGCATATTTTGGGTCTATTATGAAAAATGCACTGCTAATGCAAGAAAAAGAAACTGCTTAATGATTTTGCTCAAGAAAGAACACAAGTGGACTGTAAACCCATATTTGGAATAAAAACGAATTACAAGATTAAAACTTAAGGACGTTTAACTTTCTACACTCCATTTGGTAAGTATATTAATATGGCCGAAGACACTTATGCATATCCTTTAATTATAAGAAGAGATTAAAATAGTGATAATACATACACGACAACAATACATCAATCTTTGAATGCAATTATCAATAATCTTTTCCCAGATGACATAATCTCAGAAGATTTATTTAATCATATTGAAATTGAAACACAAGAAAGTTTTCTAATAGTTTCCATAGATTTGTCCATTTTGCGAAAGCAGAAACAGGATCTGCAATTTTGGATAATAACATAAGTTATACTTCTAGCTCAAATGGATTGTTCGGGCAGCTGAAAAAAGTGCAGATGGGCTAACTTTGGACATCTTTAATAAAATAATGATCGTAAATTCCATGCCCTTACTAATAATTTCAACCTCTGTTAAAAGAAAGGTTATTTTATTAGTTTTTGAAAGGTAGCTATCATATGATGTTATTTTTTCAAAAAACAATAAAATATAAGAGGCTAATATGCCTTTTGCTCAACGTAAGGAACATTTTTGATGAAAGGATAAGTCAACAGCTCTGATTATATATTTAATAACTTATCTAAATTCTACAGATTTGAGCTGTTCCAAGGAAAAAGTGAATAATTAAAGTAATAAAGAATAGGGTGAATATTAGTCACTGTAATAAAATAAATAAATTATACATCAGTATAATAACATTAGATAGATGTCTAGTGAAATTTTAACTATGTATGGTACCATCGCCATTGGTAAAATTAAAATTGTTAAACTATGCAAGGAATATTTATGAACTATAAAGCAATATTTAGTTGATAATATTGTAATAAGAAGAGAGTAAAGCTATGGTAAAAATAGTACAGAAAATCACCGTCACGAAGGTCGTATATAGCATGACACTGTAGAATATTTTTGGGCTTCTGCTCTAAAAATTAAGTTTGAAGATTGTGCAATCTTACAAGTTTATGCTGATGACATTTTTAATAATTGTGCCTCGTAGAAATAGAATTAAATTTCAAGATAATGCTAAGATATCTCTGAGAAAGATCTAAAATTTCAGTTGTACTTGCGGTACTTGCGTTTTAGCACAACACCTTAATAGAGGTCTCAAAATTGTCAGGATGTGCCAAATTCTGGTAACCATACTCATAACGATTCTTCAATCAGGCAACAACGATATTTTTGTATGCGTTTTTTATGTTGTGTTCTAATTTCGAAAGATTTTTATAGGCAAATTATGGTATTTCTTTTACCTTAAACTCAGTTTTAAAATATGTGCTCGTGGAAGCCGGTAGTAGAAGAAATCGCGGTAAAATTTCTGCAGGTGGTGGTGGTTATTTCTGGAGCAAAACCTTAAAGGTTCTTCATGAAAATTTCGTCAAAAATATTGCAAAATCGCTAATGGGAACAATTGTTTTAAAGCTGATATCAAAGCTATCACTCTAAATTTCCACCAGAATAAAAGAAATGAAAAAAAGCACTTTGTAAGTATTTTTACTATATTATCTTTTGAAATAAAAACCTAACTAAAATATAAAATATATAAGTAACAATATTTATGTGATTAACAATTAATCTCCTGCAAATTGAATTGCTTATGGTATTATTCTTTCGCACCTGCAAGAAATCGCTGATTTGCGTCAAGGTGGTTGCGTTAATACGTAATTACCATTATTAATTGATCTGAATTTAAATTAACATCTAAGTTTCATATTATTTATTTTTAAAAATAAATGTGGTTTTCTCTAATATAACTCGAAGACAGACAAATGGTTAAACCAAATCTGCTATTGAGTTTTTATAATAACATATTTAATGCTTTGAACTTTATTTTCAGTTGCTAAACGCAACAACGTAACACGTTTTACACAGTGTTATTCTTCCATACTACAACCAGGCTATTACATACAGAGTAACATAACAGGGTACATACAGAATAAATACAACCATAATAATTGTAGCATATCGTAGTTTTCCTGAGTTTCTTAACAATATCCTGTCCCCTTAAATCGAGATAAATACATGAATTTGCACATAATTTTTCCGAAGAGAGTATTGGATTGTTAATTTAATGATCTTCTTATTACCACTACATCAGTCTCTCTTCTGTAAAGAAAATAGTTATGTTGAAAATTGTAAAACACATCATAGAGGTCCCCTTTGAAAACTATGCTAGAATACTACATTATATGTGAATAGTTGGTGCATATATCAGGCAGTAAAAGTGTAATAATTAAAAGTTCTCCGACCTAACATTCTGGGAAAGCGTACTACTGATATACGGGCCTATAAAAGTTGTTTTTAGAAATATTCGTAATGGCTAAAAGGTTGCTTGGCTCCTGTTTCGTTTGTTTTGATAGCCTTGTGATCAACCACTCTTACTAAAAACAGTTCAGAATGTTTCTTCAAATAATCCACTAATAATAATTTGAAAGAATAAAACTCTTAAGCGGTAAATAAAAACAAATGAACCAGTTACTGTCATAATTCAAATCATTCCCTGATAAGCAAAATAAGCAAAATGTATGAAGAGCGGCAAATACGCTACTTGCAGTGGCTCACATTTACAATCAGACAACTGTGTTTTTCAAATTTATTTGCAAATGTTTATTACTAAATATTAGCGGATGACTTTATTTTTGTTTCACATATGCTATTGATAATCTTTTTTAAAACCTGGTTGCTTTGAAAAAAGTTATCCAAAATATTTATGGTAAAAAATTATTTATTCAAAAGGTTCTGAAAATGAACTCACGTAAGCATTCGGATATTTCAAACAAACAACTGAATCCATGCCAAAGAACACAAAAAGAATTATTTTAGATAAAAAAAAGTACCTCCAACGAAATACTGAATGTCTCGTTATTTACAAGTTTAATTAAATATAAACAGTTTATTCATAGTGTCAGAATGCTTACGGAAGTTCATTTTCAAAACTTTTTGAATAGTGTTTTTTCTTAACAACATTTTTCGGAGATCTCTTTTGAAAATAGCTAGTTTTTGAAAAGACGAAAATTGGTCAATAATATATGCGAACCAAAAATAAAGTCTTTGAACTAATATTTACTAATAGTTATTTGAAAATTACAAGTGTCTTAACAAATGAGTGCCACTGTGAGCAGCATAGCGCAGCACAAGCGTAAAACGCGTATTTGAAGTTAGTTAAATCATAATAGCCACTTAAGGGTAGAAGCAATGAACCTATATCTTCTCCGAAATGAAATTTTTCATAAAAAGAGTAGTTTTTTTATGAAGCTGATGGATATACAAACTCTATTAGAAAACACATATTGCTCTAGTAATACATAAGACACCTTAATACAACTTATTAGGAATATTTCTAAAATATTCATATTCTTTTTTTATCTTCCAGTACGTTATCTGTCTTAAAATATATATGAAGAATAACCATACATGTATTTTTATTCAAAGAATATCTTAAGCACAGAATCAATTTTACTGCATCAAGCAGATACAGCCGGACTAGCAGACAATATCGAAATCCGAAGAAAACCTAATTATCGGACGTTTTTTGTAATATATGATAATTCGACGTCTACTTCAACAAATGCATTAAATTAGCACTTTCGTGTAATAAATATACACATAAATTAGCATAAAAACATTACTCTATACAACGCATAAAAAATGCAAATTCAACTTATCGTTACATTTTTTAGAATTCTGAATTTTTATTGTTGCCCAGTTTAAAATGGCATTATTTAAGAAATTCACAATATTGGCAGACGTTAAGTTAAAGGTTTTACTGTTCCCACGCATATTCTATTACGATGTTTTACGAGAAACATTTCAGCACTAAAAATTATTCAAAGAATTGCTGAGGGGTAAAAACAACGTATAAGCAAACCATTAATTAAACTTTCATTTCGTCAGTTTTGTAGAAATAATTTACTAACTCATGTTTTGGCAACAGGGAAGAGTCATCATTAGTTTACTTTACCTAAACTGATTCATTTTACGAATTTATTACAGCAGTAATAATAATAATAATAATAATAATAATAATCTGAAAAAAATAAAAAGAAGATCTGAAAAGTTTCGGATTTTAAATTACGTCCAAAAGGGCGTTTTTTAACATTTTGTGTGCTACCTTTATTTATTAAATCTCCTGTTCTTCACACTTAAACCATAAAATTCAATTAAAGAAAAATATTGCAAAATAATTTTAAACTGAGCATATCTTTAGAATTTCCTATACGCAGTCACGCGCGCTGGAGATAAAAATGTTTTTTCTGTACAACGTTGCCATTGCTCGCTTTGAAATCCTCGAGTTTGTTAATCAAAATATCGTTAAAGTTTTACAAAATATGAAGTCGATAATAAAATAAATTCTAGATTTCAAATTTTGGCTTCCAGATGCCCATATTCGCAGCAGGATTACGTCATTCAAAATTCGATGGCTCTAGATATCGTCGTTTTATCACAATGCGAGAAACATACAAACATTCATGCAGATTCTTCACTATTTAATTTCTTTAAATATAATACAAGGCGATAATATTTGGTGGCAACAATCTGAAAAGTGAAACAACGCTTTTAGTGAATGGACGCAAAATGCCAAAACGAAATTAATAGTCGTTCTGGGCAAATTGCCCCTTTGGACTAATAATAAATATCTATTATTAGAACTTATTTTAGAATTTATCATTTGTTTAACTAAAACTTTTAGTTTCTATTCAACTTATAACTTTATAGCTAATGCTCTTGATAAGTTAAGTACACAAGCAATATAATTTTAGAACGTTTCTATGAACTAATTTTCATCTTGATAGGAACTGATAAAATTAAAAGTGAAAATATAGGCAAAATATAAATATAGCTGTGTTAAATAACACAAATTTGTATATTTTTAGGCATAATTGGCGACAGAATGTCAGAGATGGCAAGATAATTATTCTATAATAATGCCATGCTTCCAATATAGCAGCTTATATGCGTTTCCTAAATAATAAGTAAGTATGAAGATGCTATGAATAGTAGCAAATTCCAAAAAGGTTTTTAACTTTTTAATTTTGCAAAAAAATATAAATGACAAAAATCTCTTTGAAGAAAATTGGATAATTATTCAAGGTTTAATTATGAACCTAGAACGTATTTCATATAAATATGTTATAATTTTTAGGTACCATTTTGCAACTATTAGAATAAAAATTTGTGCAAACATCAATGTTTTACTCATATGACTCAATAATGAGTGGAAAACAGTAAAAATAAGTTTATATAGTCTTCAAATAGAAGTCCTGGAATAATTACGAGAAATAAAATATACATTCACATGAAGTGTTATACATAAAAATAACTACAATATTAGTTTTAAATCTAAAAGCGTGAGGATGTGACGTCACTTCAACAGGAAGGGATTCATGATCTAAAGATCATGAAGGTTTTAAAATAAGTAATTCAAAAATAGCATTAATGCATATCATTGAATTAAACTACTTAAAACTTTTGAAATAATGTTATCGAAAAAGTATTATGACTTGTCGAAACCTTATAAGGTATTTTCTTCCTCCTTCATGCATGCCTTCGTGGTGTAACGGTAGCACACTCGGCGTGTATTCGAGAGGTCGTCCAAGTTCGAGTCCCGCCGAGGGCACTGCTCATTTTTCATGTCTTCTGCTTCAAAATAACCTAATGACTCTACAACGTTGCCAGCATGTTCTAAAGAAGGGTTCCCATTAGTATTGGCAAATTACGAAAAAAGGTTGGTTTGCTCAGTTGCTTTTCTGGTTATTGGATCTATTTATTACGTAATCTATTATTACGTAAACCAAAATTAAAGGGAAAGGAAATATTATTCATTATGTTTATGCGCTTCTGTAAGATAAAATTTTAATTTTATAATTGTAATCGCCCTTTAAATCCCTTTTCTAAATCAAGTAATTTCCTCTCTCAATAATAAAAGCAGTAAAATGTTTTGATGTGTGTCATCCTAGAACTAAAACCTTTCATCTGATTCTTACATAATGCAAGCAACGCACTTACTTAAATAACAGCAAAAATGAAACTTAAGTTTTTTACACTGTAATATGCAAACTGTTATTAACTGAAAGTAATAAAGCAATGCTATGTCCCTCTAATGAGAAAATTAAAAATCTGATGTATACTCCACATGACTTTCTTGTACGGAATATTAAATTATACGCATTTTTTCCTGCATGTCATTTAAATTTATTTCCTCGAATTTCATTAGAGGTGTATTTCTCATTCAATTAATTCAGTTCTCAGTTCAGACAAGGCAAAAATGCATAAAACCTCAAAATATCTTTATTAAAAACTGAAACATATAGAAAAATGTAACACATAAATACAATTAAAACAATTTAAAGAACAACTCGGAAGAAGACAGATTTTTTGGTGCACAAAACTGAAAGTTTATTTTTGGTCTCACTTTGCAAGACACTCAAGGCAATTTCTGACTTAATTTTTTGCGAATGTTAAGCTGAGTCATTATATGGGATAATTTAATAACTGAAATGGTAATTCCAGAATGGATAACGCATGATTTAATTCGCAATAATATAAGAAGACGTTATCTTTGTTGCTGCGATATCTAGATTGGCAACCACTATTGTATTGAAATGTAAACAAATACGATTGCTGTGGTAGACAACAATTACGCTTAGAAGCTCTTAAACATCTTTTAAATTGTTGATAATTCTACAATTATTGCATGCAAGTTAACTAAAGCCATAAAAACATTAACCGGAAGTTGAAAAAAAACATAATTCAATCATTTTTAAAGCAAAAAATGCGCAATTTACCAACATATAAGAATAAAAAAACCTGAGCTTACCCAACTGAGTAAGAGAGTGGATATATAATATATATTGTTGCGTTTTACGGGTTCGTGGATTTGAGGGTATTCGATGAAAACACGATGCAGAACAACAAAAAGCACAATTTATTTACAAGAATCACTATTTACAACACAGTTCCAAAATTACCTTTAAAAGCGTCGAAAATCTACAATAAATACGCTGAAACAATCAGCAACACAGCTTCAGGCTGTAACTGTACAGGTAGCTTCACGACAACACTAAACTTCTAATAAACACCGTGGAACAATCACCAATCCACTGTCAAGCTATACTGTAAAGATAGCTTCACGGCAAAGCACTATTTCGATTGCTTTCCGTTCACAGAACTCTCGCGTAGCTTAGCACTTGCAGTGAGCAGCTATTCTCACAACCTCACACTTAATCACACTCTTCTCAACTAACTGCTCTGAGAAACGCAAGGGTTTATATAGCTTTTCTTTAAGTTCCACACGTTTCGAGAAATATCTCGACAGGAAGTTATTCTAGAAGCTTCCCGATTGGACCATGGGATATCGCCAATTTGATCGCCAAATGGGCGATAAAGTCGCCAATCTGGCAACCCTACCATACACTATTTTATGGCAACCCTAGTGCTATGCCGGAAAGCTTACATACAGGCGCAACCGCCGAATTTTTCGCAACAATATATTTGTAATCTACTGAAAAGACCCACTGGAACCAAAATGTGAGGTGCACAACTACACATTATAAAAGTCCTATATACAAAATTTCAATGTTCTGAGGCTACTCATTTTTGAGTTATGCGAGATACATACATACATACGTAAGTACAGACGCCACAAAAAAAACCTCTTCTGAATCCAATTTAAATCAGTTTTATAATTCGTCTAGGGAAAAAGAGTACTTTATTCTGTCCTTATGTACAGATGCCGAGCAAAAACATCGTTAAATTGCGTACGATAGCTGTCAGAATGGATATTTTCGTTGAAATATGGTACCCGGAATATTTCATGATCACAATATTTCCTTTACATCGTACAAGGAAATAAAAATTCGGTAATTGCTTACAATATTTCTGAATTGAAATCGCTCTCATTTGACGCCTACCTTCACATCTTATATTAGAAAAGGCACAGAATAAAATGTGTTCAGCATGAACACATTCATCTATTTACTAATATTTAACCTAAACAGTATTTTTACCTAAACATTATGTACAATGAACGTTTTGATTAATGTCTTGAGTTGATTTATTTTGTTAACTTTTGTCTGAGTTTTATTGAAAGCTAAAACAATTAATTGATTCATATTCGTTTAATCTTTATTTAACATTATTTAGTATTTATTATTTAACTTCGTTTAATCTTATCACCCAGTATATGTCAAAATGTGTATATAACTTCGAAATTGAATTTATTCTCTACTTTTTAATTCTCTTACCTACGTTCCCGTGCAATTCATATCGTAACTAATTTCACGTGTTTGTTTATTAGATTCATCAAAGAATCAGGGGTTTACTACAAGTAACATAGCAAACATGCTGCTTTTTCTTTTATCATCAGATAAAGATGCGAAACTTATGCCAGAAAATTTTAAGTATCGGGCATGGATTCCGTCTCACTCATTTTCATATATTCAGATATCTTGGTTTACTATGTTTGAACTGTGTCTAATGCGCCACGAATGCGTCTTTTTTTAAAAAAAAGGTTATGCATCTACATTATACTAATATATCTTATCAGAAATTCCTTTTATACATATAATACTTTTCGAATTTGTTAAATTAATTTCAGTGAATCAGATTGGCATGTATAGAGGCCTATAATGCTCGTCAAATATATATCCTATGAATATTACAGAAAAAGAAATGGCATATTGATACGGTCTCATACTTTTTACTACATGAAACATTGCTTAATAGTTTAATAGTAATACCCTACCATTTAGACACACAGCAGTGTGTTCGTCAAGTTCGGAACAGACGGAAAAGAAAACTGCGAGGCATATTTATCTTACACGAACCATTTCGAGTTGCTGTCAACCCCCTCATTACTCAAAAACTATTAGACCTACAAACTTGCAATTTTGCACGTCTACCTCTTATAATCTACCTCTTATAGTTATGGGATTATTTAGGTATGAAAAGTGTCCTTTATATCACTCACTGACTGACTCACTCATCAAAACCCTAGACCATTTCTAAATGACTTTGATACTTGAAATTTGGCATCAAAGTAGATCATTTGGCATATACAAAGGGAAACATCTAAAGCTTCAAAAAAGCACATTATTATCGAGGTTCAACTAAATAATACTCATAACAAGCATTTGACAACGTTGCACCGATCGCCGGGTTTCGCGCCACTCAGATGCTAATTAACTTAGCCGAAAGTGAAGAATAAAAACCTGTTTATATAGAAGAAATGACAGCGCAGAGGTAGAGTGCAGAACTGGCTTTTTTTTCATTTTGGTAGTGGGTTCGGTCCTAACTACAGTGATATCGCGAAAATAGTGCAAATACCTTTCAAACGATAAAGGTGTTGCCGTTCAGCAACTCAAATGCAAATAGAACAATAGGAAATAAAAAAAGGAAACGTGAATCTATACTTTAAAATAAGATTTTGAACATTTATATTGTTTAACAATTAAAAATAGCTGTTCACACTCATTGTTTATATTTGTACGTCGCTTTAAAAATCTAAAACTTAAAAAAACTACATTATTATGGAGGTTAAGCCAAATAATACTCACGGGATTGTGGACAATTGGTAATTAAGAAATTGTTAATGAAAAGAAACCAGTGTGGCGTAAACGCAACATTTCCACCGTTATGGAAAATGCAGAAATTGCTAATAAAAAGAATCCAGTGCAGCGTAAACGCAACGTCTAGAACTCTATTAACTCATGTACCTATCGGCATTAGTTCGTGGTGTCTGCAACGTTGCCTATTATAATAGTTCAGCCATAGTAAAGTAGCCATATTCGTAGTTGTAGTAAATACAAGGAAAAAAAACTGAAGGTCGCGTATTTGTTTAGACGTTTTTTCATTTAAGTGTCTAAATAAGAACCTAACCTTTAATTTAGCTTTTCAAAAAGTATGATATCATAACAATCTAAATGTGAAAAAGGGGTCAATTTCGGGAGAAACGACGTTCAGTGCAGTCGGTGTAAACAACAAAAAAATTTAAATTTAACGAATGGCAAGTTCCATAGCAGTTCCTTTAACCGTAGCTGTAGGAATGTACAACGTTTTTCAATACACTTAAAAAATAATATATTACTTTTTTCGATATCGGATTTCTATCTTTGCACGTTTTAATTGTCAATAACTTCCGTTCAAAAAATTTTACTTCTTCAATTAGAAATTCACTTGCCAAGTTAGAAATTTGATATCAAAGAAAGTAACAAATTGCTTTTTTAAATGAATTGAAGAACGTTGTACATTCTTACAGCTATGATCAAAGGAAGTGTTATGGAAGATGGCAAGTTTGCTGGACATCGACAAAAGAGTTCGACGGACATCGACAAGGCTCTTTTGTCGATGACCCCGACTACACCGAACGTCATTTCTCCTCAGTTTGGCCCCTTTTTCATATTTATGTTGTTGTTGTGATACAGTATAATTGCACTCTTCTTCCACTAAATAAACCACACAGGTAGTTAACGTATGTTTAACTTTTATAACTGCATAACTACCGCTAGTTATAGCTGAATGATTTCATTTTAAAAGAGGAAGTATAGAAGACATTTTCTTCTTCCTTTCAGCATACCTTTGTGCTGTAAAGGTAGCACACTCGCCGCATATTCGAGAGGTCCAAGTTCGAGTCTCGGCATGGTCATTGCCCATTTTTCACACTCCTTCCTTCAAGAAAACCCTAGTGAGTCTACAACTTTTCATCCTGATCAGAATCACATAAATTCTAATCCGAATCAGATATTCACCGCCATTTTTATTTCTTAATATTTATATTAAAATTAAAATTTATGTTAATATTAAAAATAAAAGGGGATTCTTGTTTCGAGTAAATATACTATTAAATTATTTTTCCGCTTAATTTTTAATGCTCAAATAAATGAAACGACTTTATGAAATAAATTGCATAAATTTGAAATGCTGCAGCGACGCAACTTTTTCGGTTCTTCGCTTTTCTCACTTGGTATCTTGAGTAAAGTGCTATTTCTAATTTTTAGAAAATTGTTTGAGAGCATAGAAATTGAAGTAGATCCAGTATTTTATGTAAAAGTAAACTGTGGGATGTTACTTGAAAGTTGGTTTGTTAGTTAATCTTTACCTTTTGCTGAGCAAAAAAGAAAAAAGCATTTTATCGTCCTTTTAAATATACGCTAAAAGTGAATCTTTTCATCGAATCCGGTTCTTGAAGTGATTTGTAAATAATGAAAAATTGCAAAAAACGTATAAAATTGCAAAACTTCAAAGTTAAAATACTCTAAATAAACCTCAACAGAAACACGAAAGTCAATATAACTCGAGATTAAAATATTAAATGATTTTGCCACATCGTTGCAAGACAAGAA